>PVKN010000381.1:0-81482 GCA_004027915.1 Capromys pilorides | reverse complement strand
CCACCCTTCCCCTCCCCTCCCCCCTGCTCTCCTTCCTTCCCTCCTCTACTCCCCTTTCCTTCCCTTCTTCTCTTCCCTGGAGAATGAACCGAGGGTCTTAAAAACTGCTGGGAAAGCACTCTTAACTCTGACCTACAACCGAGCCCCACTTTTTCTAAATAATGGTTTGACCTCACAGTAGCACTGTCTGAAGTTTCCATGATTGATCATGCTGGAGGCTGATAGAACCAGACAGGGGCTCCAGGGAGAAGTGAGAAGCCAGCGACCTCGTATGCAGAGCAGGTTGTGCTACTTCCACACCAAAGCTCTGTTCTGTGAGAGTCACAGAAGTGCCACGTGTCTCGTGTGCCTTCAATATTCAATTAAGTCTAAAGTGTTCACAGGGAACCTCAGGGCTGTGTGGCTCGGTTTATAAAATCAAATAAGGAACTCTAATAATTTTAAAGTTTTCCGAAAACATTTTCAGCTAATCTTTGTTTAAACTAAATGATTAATATGCAGTTGAAAGATGTTAGGTATTGCTACTATTTGATTAAGCCTTAATGCAGATAACTCATTTTTATTTCCATGTATACTGAACATTAATTTCAATAAATATTTTTACACTATCATTTTTCTAACTGATATTTATAGCCAGAATTTATTTACATTTTCTTCTTGTTGAAAAGCTAATAACATTTATCTGCACAAGATTTGAGTTCCAAGTATTTATTTAACCTCAGACATTTTATTAATCATTTTTGCACTGTACACTTCTCATGCAAAATATTAGAGTTTTTATTCATTTTTTTCTAAAATGCTTATAAAGTCACAGCTGACATATATATTTAAGCTTACCAAATATGCAAAAGTAAAATGTGGACAGTCCTATACATTTGCATGTACGCATGATTACTGTGTTAGAAAACTCTGACATGGTAACTGTTAGGAGGGCAGCAGCTGAGGTCACTTCTGAGCCCCTGAGGAGCCAGCCTCGGTCCCCCTTCATGCTTGGGGCAACTCACTTATTTACGACTAAAGTTCTCTTCAAACAACAGGCCAATAAAAGCTTCTATTTTACTGAACTATGCTAAAGAATATCTGTTGTACAGTAAGGACTCAGAAACTTCTTAATTTCCCTGGCTGTATTTATTCATACATTTATATGTTTTATTCAGCTTGTGTTGAATACAAATCCCTAAATAGCAGAGGTACAATATGATAGCTTTTAACCTCAAACACCTTATAGTGTAGAGGAATCATTTATACACTTACTAGACAATATAATTACATAGTAAACATGTATTAACATTAACATATAAAATAGAGTGGCAACACAGATATTTACTTGGAAAAATATACGTTGTATTTGTTTTATTTATTTGTTTGTTTGTTTGTTTGCGGGACCGGGGTTTGAACTCACAACCTTGCACTTGCCAGGCAGGCACTTGTGCTACGGAGCTATGTCCCCAGCCTCTATGTACTTAAGTTTTAAACCTAAGGAAAGATTAATAATTCGGTAAGGGCCCACTGCCTTGGTGTTTTGAGTCAAATCCCACTAAGCCGTCAACCCTGGGGAAGGAAGGGTCTTCCTCGGGAGAGGACGGTAGTTGCCTTGTTTGCTTTTGGACTTTTTTTTTTTATTTTACTATTTTTTTGGGCTGGATTTTTTTTTTTTATAGGAGAAGTCTATTTTTTATTTTTGGAGCCAGAGACCAAACCCAGAGCCTTCAGTTTGCTAGGCAAGCACTCTGCCACTGAGCCAAATCCCCACTCAGAAGTGGACAGGAAACAGAAGTGGGGCAGCATCGCCTCAGAGCTGAGCTTCCTGGGCACCAGAAGATACTGTGGTGCTTTTTAAAAACCCAGAGTCACCAGAAATCTGATCCCCAGCGGTGTTCCAGCTTATGATACAAGGGGTGAAGTACTGGCTTTAAAGAAGCTCGGCATATGTCATTCATTTTTAGCATGTTATTACTAAACCTGAAATCTGTAACACCAAGTGATGTGTCTGACTTTAATACTTAAGGTATAATAACGAACTGATTCCTCTGTGGATGAATTAAGCTGCTATTTTGAAGAATTAATAGGCCATGCAGGATAGGAGTACCTCATTATTTCTCCTGGCATCGTCAGGAGTAAATATCTAATTGTTTGAAGTTTACAAATAATTGATGGGTGGAAACTCAGCCCTTGGTCAGCATGTTCTACCTCCACTCCACTCTGTACCGCAAACTAAAATGCAGACTTCAGTGAGCCCTAAGGGAACTTTCCCCCTGGACAAGCAAAGGGAAAAGGAAGTGGCAAAATTTACATGTTCTTCTTTACCTTTACCCATTTTCAGTACCTAGGTCTGGAAAATGAAAACAAACGGACACCTTTTAGTGTGGAGGAGTTTTCTCAGACCCTCATAAATGAGGGTCACATTTGTCTCTTTGGACCCCAAAGGAATCCACGGCCCTTAGTGCTTCCACCTCAGTGTGGCTGAGCTCGGGCCAGGCCCAGACATTAAGGCCCAGTGGGGCTACGAGGCAGCTGACCACCCCTCCCCTCAGCTCCGAGCTGTTTGATCCCAACCTGCAGAAAGTGGCGTGCACATTATTTGTTACTGCAAGGCATCCCAAGGTCTTAGCATCCTCCAAGCCTTTTTTTTTCTTAAAGTAACTAAACCCCGATAGAGAGGAGACGGGGGAATCTTACAAGGAGTAAGTGATGGGGACCTAGGTAGGATCAATGTGTAGGAGCCAGCATTTCTTTATTTTTAACACTAACATCTGGGGGAAAAACCCAACCTCTGAAGTATTCCAAGAACACTCTCATCCCTCTTTTTCCAAAAGAGACATGGATTTCTCTTTCAAAAGGTCCCAAGGCATGAATTAATTTAGTTAGACCAAACCATATAAAAGTAAATAATTTTCATCTAAAAATTATGGGCCAGAGAAATAGCTCAGTAAATTAAGCGCTTGCCTGGCAAGCGCAGGAGCCTAAGCTCAATCACTGGTTCTGAAAAAAAAAAAAAAAGTAATTCAAATTGCAACCAAAACAAAGTGACTCATGCATAGGAGAGGCCCAGGGAGTGAGCAGTGGGCATCCCATGATGAGTGGCGGCTGCCGTTCACATCGAGCCTAGCTGCCTGGCTCCTCTACGTGTGGCTCAGTGTTACACACACCTGATCCCCGCCCATTCAGGAAACGCCATGCTCCTCACATGTGCAAGCTTGCTCATTAAAAGTGATGCAAAATTCCTCCAAAGAGGTGCTGTGTGTTACTTCTAATAAAGTAGCAAGGATTGGGCTGAGTTGTACCATCCTGAATACTTTGATCTTAATGGGTGACTAATTTTTTAGAAAGATGTCTGGACCTAGCGAGTTGTTGACGTACGTGAACACTTATTTTTACAGGTGAAGGGGACACCACACCTACAATCAATTTAGACCGTGAGTACTCTTTCCAAACACAAACTATATCTGCATCTCTTTCGCAACATATGTTCTCACCCTATTTTCACAAGAAGCACTTGAACAATGTCCATCATCAAAATAAAGACGTCACTTGTAATAAGTATGGATTTTCAGACGTGTAGCCGTAAAAGATTCAAAGACAACAAACTTCTGAAAGTTGAGCTTTGTAAGAAAATGTTCATGCTATTTCATACAAGTTTGAAAAGAACGCTGGCATTTGCATTTGGTTTGGGGCACTGCATGTATAGGGCCACTTTTATGTGGTTGGCGTGGTGCTCTGGCTGTAACAATGTCACTTGGGTACAGTCACAGGAAGTATAATGCTGGCAGCGTGTGCTAATGAGCTACACGTTCTTGCTGTTACAGACTCAGAATAGCCAGGTCATGTTGTCCTATTTGCTCAGGCCGGGCACTGCTATTGATCTATGGACGTAACCACTACTTCGCTTTATCTTGAGGCTCATAAGGGACGTACGCTGTACATGAGGATGGAGATTTCTGAGCTGAGGCCCTGTCCCCTTCAAGGTGATTCTTAGCTGCTTGGAACCCATTAGGTCTTTCGTGCTTCTCAGCAACAGACCTGAGGATGTCAACCCTAGGCTGCATGTGAAGCTGCGATCCCATGTTGCCATCATTACAAGCATTCTAGTGCAATCATGGTAGCTCCATGGGTGTAGCTGTCAGTGTCCCAAAGAAACTAGGAAGCATGGTTACTTCCCACCATTATGTCAGAAGACTGTGTCTGCTCTGGTTTGCAGATCCCGTGATCTCTTGTGCCAAAACAAAGCAGCTGCGAGTGGTTAATGGAATTCCAACACGAACAAATGTTGGGTGGATGGTGAGCTTGAAGTACAGGTAACTATCAATAATCAACAATCATACATGCTTGAGCCCTGCAAAGTCTTGTCCCCACCAGCACGGCCACCTGTGGTTATGGAGTCTGTGCCCTCCAACTGGCGCCGGTGCTAGGCCTTTAAAGAAGGACTGCTCCCCATCTGAGGAGCTCAGAGAAGGGCTTGATCAGCATCTCGCTGCACCCTGGGCCCTGGAATCTACACCTTGTGCCTCAGACAGCCTTTGCAAACGTCCACAGTCTCCCATGTGTTGTCGTCGTCTTTGCTTCCAAGAGACATTGGTTTTGATTATACAGAAAATGACTGTGGAGGAGAGCCATAGAATTGGTGATATAAGTGGTGACTTTCTAATCTCGAGTTATGGTTTTATCACTAACATGTCTACACGTAATCTTCTGAGACATGTTATGTTTACTTTTAATTTCTCATTGTCATTAAAAGAAAGAAATGACATTTTAAAATTTCACTGTATTTTATTATGGAAAAAACAGAGGTTCTTTTGACAGTTGTGCAGCCTTGATGTTACAATCAGTGTGGATGAGGCAGTTTAGATGTGCCCACTTTCTTCAATGATGTGCTCTAAGCCAGTCACTGCCTATCATAGCATAATAAAAGATAAGCTTTAATAATTGTGCTATGAGAGTTAGATATTGAAAATACGAGTGCATTTAAAATTTAGTAAACCTTGCCATCTGCTTCTCAGATGAGCCCACGTAGTCATTAGACTACCCAGGTCTCCAGCTCTGTCTATACAGGTGTCACCGTGTAGCACACTCAAGTGTGACTGACGTCAGCTGCATTTTCCCTCATGTGGTTGAGACTCCAGCTCCTCTGTCTGAACCTTTGTTCCTGCGAAACATGGTAGCTTCTTTCCCCAGTACTTCATGCCTGAAAGTGCCTCAGACTTTCCAGTCCCACTCCTTGAACTTAAATAAACAACCAAAAAAAAAACTCTTCCCGTTCCTTCACCTTTAGCCTCTTGGTGCAAGGAAACACATCTCTCATGCCATTACAGCACATCTCCTATTATCAGTGGTATGACAGTAGGATGGAGACAAATGGAAACTGAAGTACTTTTTAGATCAGCCAATTCACATAATGACACATCAGTCATTCTTTGATGTATGACTTTAGGTGGCCATAATGTTGCAGAGGACAGCTTAAAGTTCTCTTCGCGTGTATCTTTGTCTCAAGGAATCCCTTAGAAGGTTTACTCTTTATGCCAGTAATTCCAGTGTAGCTGTCCTAGACTTGCAGTACTGAAACAGAATTATGGTAGAATTATGAAACAAGACAGAAGATGAGTGTGCAGTATGAAGATTTAATTAAGACCAAATCTTTCTAGTGTTTAATTTTATTTTAGGAAATGGTCTAAGAGCTGGCCGAATAGCTCAACAGATTAAAGTGCTACAAGTAGGTGCAGGGGCCTGGAGTTTGATCCCTGGGCCTGTCCTGCTGGTCCCATCCCTGCCTCACGATGAGATGACAATTGAGACTGTGCATGGTGGCGCACGCCTGTGATCCCAGCTTTTGGGAAGCTGTCAGTAGGCAGATCACTATGATCTGATCTAGTAGTGAGACCCTGAACACCCTGTAGACCCTTCCCGTAAAAAAAGTGATATTTATAAAAGAAATTTAAGTTAATACAAACTCAAGTTCTTTCTTATAGAAAATGTTATAAGGATCCCTACCTCCCGGTTACTCAGTGGTTCTTTCCTGGCTCATAACCCCAAGGGCAAGGCAGTTTGGATTTCTGAATTACAGTCAGCAACCAAATAGAGCAAGATGCCTTTCTGCTACTCGTCATTCCTAAGGATCCAGTAAGGCTTTTCAGAAGATCAGAGTCCTGCCAACTTTTAGAATTGTTTTCTTTTAAGTGCATGTTCTTAGTAACAGCAGCTGTTTGGTTATTTTTCCAAAATGCATACTGAGGGAAGAAAAATTAAAAGTCTGCACTCCCTCCTCTTCTGCGTGGTAGCAGCCATAAACACCCATGCCTCTGCCCAAGACTCCTCTAGCGCTACCCTCTGAACCCTCAACATCTGCGCTCCTTGGAAATGCGAATCGCAAGAAGCTGTACTTTTCCATCCTTTTGCCAAAAATGAAGAGACTCACAGATTTTGGATATCAGCATATAAATGTACTAGTACTTATTATTTCCTATAAATATTTTACATATTCCTAAATGACGTGTCTGGCAAGTTTGCTTTACTTTTATGAAATGTGATAATGAAATAGTATATTGTGAGTCTTACACAGAGCAAATACTTTTCAAACTCAGTCACATTCCAACAGATCAAACTTAAACAGTGGTAGCGGGGAGGGGTCGGTAGCACTTGCCACTGCTGCTGAGCTGCTTAGAGGGCTGAGGAAGGCCTGAACTTGTATTTTCATTAAGCACATGAAATCACAAAGAGTTCATGCTTTTATCATTCTATGACATAATCGCAGAAGTTTCTCTTACATCATAAAGATAAATGCATTTGTAGGAAGTCAATATTGGTAGGTGACAGTTCTTTGTCATATAATTTATTTAATAAAATGGTAGCCACCTTATTAACCATTTTAATGATATAATCCCCAAATCTGACCCTTGCGATACCAAGGCTGCTACTAGGTTTATTATAATTGGATGAGTGTCTGCGTCTTCTGCTCTCTTGCTTTTATTTTTCACGGATGGAACCGTCGACGTCGTGTGAACTGGCATTCGCACTTTCCGAGCTGATGTTCCTTGTTTTCCTCTCCTCTTTTCTCAGAAACAAACATATCTGTGGGGGATCACTGATTAAGGAAAGCTGGATCCTTACTGCAAGACAATGTTTCCCTGCAAGGTAAAGTGTTTTTGTTTTTTTTTTCTTTTTTTTTTTTTTTTAAAATCAATACTTGTTTTCAGTATTTGAAAGTAAGTGCCTCCTTCTACTTCACTTAAAAAAATTATTTTATTGGTATATTTTAGATGCGCTTACTGATCCCAGGCATCACAGGGGCTTTGTGCCTGTGTAGGATATGTCTTAATTTTTCTTTTCATCCCCTTCCCCTCCCTTGCCTTCAGCCCCTTTTCCCATCCATATTTTAAGCTTAGAATGTGCCCTTATTTTGCAGAGACTCACTACTACGAGATGATCAAGCTCAGTTTTTACAATTTAGCTTATGAACTTTAACTGCACTGATACGTTCATATTTTGTGCTGCTTCAATTTACTGCTCTTCATGCTGGTCTACTCTCACTTGGGAAAAATGTTTCCTACGCTATGTAAATAAATTATGCTCCAGCCTCCCACTTGCATTCTTATTGCCACAGAGAAATTCTTTCCTCTAAATTATCAACAAGTTCTCTCACTCTTTGCTTCTCCATCCTCATGTGGAACCAGCCCCAGAATCACCCTGGGAATAGATTTGATGAAAATTAGCCATCAGGGAATACAAGAAAATGGCTGCTGTAAACTCACTTCCTAATTCCTGTCGAGGTCACTTTGATTTTGTTTGTGCAGGGTTTCAATCCTCATTAGTAAACCAAATATATACTCAGCTGAGATAGGGCACCGTTTGCAGAGAAACTAGAACTCATGCAACGCATGTTACCTGAATGCTCACAAGTGACTTTCTCCCTAGCAAGTAGAACTACAAGTGTTTCAAACTGGTCATTTAGATTTCAGCGACTGAGAAGCTCTTTCTGCTTATGTGTGCTTGTAGGGTTTGAAGCTCCCGGAACAAAGGTGTTGCAGTTTTTTGGGACAGGATTTTGCTATGTAGTTTTGGCTGGCTTTGAGGGGGCATCCTCTTGCCTCAGCCTCCTGAGTGGTGGGGGTCTTTATCATACTTTGAATCAAATTTTAAATTATTCATTTTATAAGCTAAAGTGAGTATACATACAAATAATATTGTACAGTTGGAAATATGATTCAGATGCTTTCTTAAAAAAAAACTTAGGAACAAAGATTTAAAGGATTATGAAGCCTGGCTCGGAATACATGATGTACACGGTCGAAGAGACGAACAGCACAGGCAGATCCGGAACGTGTCCCAGCTGGTGTACGGGCCTGAGGGGTCAGACCTGGTGCTGCTGAAGCTTGCCAGGTGAGCACCCGTTCAGTGTTGTTCAGGACAGCAGGAGGGCTGAAGGGCCTTTTTTCAGCCATGCGGTGAGCCTTCCTGTCCACGTGTGCTTATCATCTTGCATGTTGCATGTCACACAGACACATGCTTATGTGTGTGCCACGTTGGTGCAACAAAGACTACTCGAAAAGCTGTCAAACATGAACAAATGAAGCGGGGCCCACAGCCTAACCAGCCTGCTTCCAGACTGGAGCTTAGTGAGTGATTACTCGATACCTTTGAAAAGTGCAAAACAATATTATTTTTCCAAAGGCAAGTGCTTATTCTTAACAGGAACAAATAAATACTCATTGCTGTACTATCCATTTGAAATTTGGTCACTATCATCAGATGTTCTTTTTCTCCATTCTGAAATAAGTGAGATTCCATTCTCATTAAATATTAATCAGGACCTTTGCATTTCGGATGCTAACATGGTGTTGAATTCTGGCCCCGCGACACCATTCTGTTTCTTCCCCTCAGGCCTGCGGTCCTCGATGACTTCGTTAGCACCATCGATCTGCCTAACTATGGCTGCACAATTCCCGAGAAGACCACGTGCAGCGTCTACGGCTGGGGCTACACTGGATGTAAGTGATTTTTCAAAGGACGAGGCAAAGTGACGTTGATGTCGTTTGGATCCGGGGCTTGTGGGCTTCTTTGGCTCCCTGGCCACGCCCCGTGACCCCGCCTGCTTTGCCTCTCACAGTGATCAACGCAGACGGCCTGCTGCGCGTGGCTCATCTCTACATCATGGGCAACGAGAGGTGCGCCCAGCACCACCAGGGCAAGGTGACGCTGGACGAGTCGGAGATATGCGCTGGCGCTGAGAAGATCGGGTCGGGGCCGTGCGAGGTAACAGCAGGTTGTTTAGGAAAGGTGCTTGGGTGGCCATGTAGCTTCCTGCAGGCAAGACACAGCCGTGGACTGGTTTATGCCTCTGTTTGAATCGATAGTGAAGCATCTCATGTCTCAAACACAACGCACTCCTTGGACAGTCACCTTTCCAAAGCAGATGTGTATGGCCAGCACTCACCGGGAGGCCATTGCCATCAGAGGGGCTCGAATCTGTGTGATGCAGTGACTCGAATTTTCCTGATGTTTTCCTAAGCTTATCTGATCTTCCCAAAGTCTCCAGAGTGAACTTCATGGAAATGTTTTGAGACACATGCCTGGTTTGAAACTTTCAAATGTGGTTTTGGTTAGTGCGTGTGTGTGTGTGTGTGTGTGTGTGTGTGTGTGTGTAAACAAATTCTATTTTTAAAATACTTGAGGGTCCAAGTGTGCAACCCCCTGAGTTTGATCGCCTGCATTTGTCAGGCAACTGTTCTTCGCCCTTGGCAGGGGTCCTGTCCCTGCTCCACACAGAGAGCCCGCCCAGCTGTCACCTCAGCGGTGCTTGGGATGGGTGAGGCCTGCTCCGGAGCCCCAGGGCGGAGCAAGTAGGAGAGACCAGGATGAGTTCAGTGGGTGTGGAATGCCCACCGGTCCCTGAGAATGCATGTGCAGGGATGGGTGGGTCATAAATACGTATTGGGATGTGTGCGTGAGCGCCGTGCACCGAGCTTTTTATTTCTGAAGAGAAAACATTTACTAAGTTAATGATGTTTTAGAACTGTTGCTGAAAGATATAATTAGAAACAGATTATGTGTTTATCAACACTTTTGAACTTGGTGTGGTGTCGGTCCAGGAAGTGAGCGTTATTGTTGTACAAGGAAAAATATAACTAGGAGAAAAAAAGTCTGGGTTCGCTTCAGCCCTAAGAGTTCTGAGAGCTCACAGTTTGCAAGCTAGACCCAGCCCTGAGCTCACTGAGACAGCCTGGCGCGCACTCCCCCGGCTGTCCCTGCGGTGATACCTGTTGCCTGCTTTTCGGGCATATAGCCTTTGGTCGGAATGATAAATCTCTCCAGTATTTATTTCTTCACTGTAGCCTTGGAGCATTTATACCTTTAGCTCATTTGTGTTACTTTTATTCTTATTGGTGACTTTGATTTAGTTGAATTTGCCACTTGTCCAACATACATTTATCCTCTTAAATATGCACATCTATCTATATTATGTTCATATATATATATATATATATATATATATATATGTATATATATATATATATGCAACTAAACCACTGAAGGAAATTTGAAAATCTGAAAGAAAAGTCTCTCAAATATATATATGGCAGCAATAGCCTCCCATCCACAAACAACTCCAAAGCTAGTTGCTTTGAAGAGCTAATGTCAGGGCCGGGCATGGTGGTGCATGCCTGTAATCCCACCACTTGGGAGCTGAGGCAGGAGGATCAGTGTGAGTTCGAGACCAGCCTGGGCTATAAAAGTGAGCTCAAGGTCAATCTGAACTGCATAGTGAGACCCTGTCTCAAAAAGACAAGAAGAAACAATGAACAGTTAATATCAGAAATCACTCATGTATTTTTCAAAGGAATAGCTGTGTTGCCTCACAAGATAGACTGCGTACAAAGTCCCTTACAGCCACGTGCCGCCTTACGCCACTGCCCTCTCCTCCACACTCCTTAGCATTTCCCGTCACAGGATGTCAGTGGCTCTATTCTTTCCACCTGCATCCCGGAACTTGTTTCTGCTGTGAATTAGATCTGTCTGACCATTAGGGGGAAATGACAGTGGTCCTGTACACTTTTACTTATGTAAAGGTGTCCAAAGCCAGCTGCTGCATGTGAAGGAGACTTCAGGGTACCTGAAGAGGGAGTGGCATTGTTAGGAGCGTTCTGCAGAGCAGAATGCAATCTATACATTCATAGGTAATTAAATGCAGTGCTCTGAGAAGACGTGTGCATAGACAGATACACGCATCCGTCCCTGGCCCACACTCATCCCTCCGCTATCTTTAATAATATAACAGTGGCATCATCCAAGAAATTCCGCATTCCTAAGAAAAGTTATGGTGGAAAGATAGAAGTAAAGAAAGTGCTAATAGTGACAGTAAGTAAAGGGATGTTGCTCTCTGGGGAATGACATGCGGAATTATTTTAATAATTATAATCCTTTTATTTAACATGATAAATCATCTGAGGACAGATTGGGGAAAAAAGAATAAATAGTTTTAGAAATAAATAAAAATGAAAGGGTTTAATCATTAGAACCATACCAGAATTATTTTTGCTCATAATTTCTGTGCGTTTTTTTCAAATTTTCTATTTTAAACATAGTGAGACTACCGGGAGATTAAAAAAAATAAGCATGAATAGATTTCATTTAATAAATACCAATGGTTGTTTTATCCACATTCAATAAAGGGAAAACATACTTCAAAGGATAAGTTAACAGCTTGGAAAAAGTGAACCATTCTTAAGTGAATACTATGTGTGGCAAAACAGTTTGTCCTTCGTACTTGTCTTGGGCTTTCTTAACTTGTTCCACAGAAAAATGACTGAGGCCAGAGACACCAGCTTTTGTCTCTTTGTGTTTCTGCTGTGTCCCCGTGTCTGATTTACGTGCCCTTGAAATGCGTGTCGGGCGAGGATGGTGCCCTTGGGCTATCCTCACTGTCTCTGAGCTATAACGTGCTGTTTCTCCCTCTTTCTTCTCCCTAGGGCGATTATGGCGGCCCATTGGTCTGCGAGCAGCACAAAATGCAGATGATTCTTGGTGTCATCATCCCTGGCCGAGGTTGCGCCGTCCCCAACCGCCCTGGTATTTTCGTCCGCGTAGCCTACTATGCAAAGTGGATACACAAAATAATCCTCACATATAAGGTGCCACAGTCTTAGCTGTAATGTTTGCATCTGAAGTGTCCATCAGGAGCTGACAATTTTGCAAGAAGATTTCAGAGAATGTGGAATGGAACTGTCATCTAAAACAGCTACTTGAGTGTCATGTTTGTTAAGATACTCATTAATATATAAGGGTGTTTTCTGTTTTGTTTGTCAGTGTTATTTTGTAAATGTTGAGGTGAACTGAGGTACATGCATATGCAGTAACATAATTCCTGAAGATACTTGAATGGATTAAAAAATGCAAAAAGTATACTTGCTGGATTATAAAGGATTTAATGGAATAGGTCAATTAATCTCTCCACGCTGCTTTCCAAGGTTAGTTTCTTAATGATGAATAAATCATACATTAAGGAACATTTTAACCTCACCCAAACAATTTATACCTTGTGATCTTAAATGGCAACTCTATATTAAGTTGTCTTATCTTTCACATACCCTATGTGACAGCTCATTCAATTCTTCTCACTGTGTGCCCGGAACAGGGTACACGACCTCACTTCAGTGAAACCCCATACCTATTCTTGTACCTGGGCATCCTGGTGCTGAGAAAGATAGTCCAAGTCATGGCGTATCTAGTGTAATCTCTCAGTGCTTTAAAGGTATGGATCTATAGTTTTTCCTCTAGAATAAACGAGAACTTTCTAGAGATCAGTAGAGATGTAAAGAGAACAAATGAGAGAAGCGATTATTTTTTGTATGTAACCTATAAATGACCCCTACTGGAGGGTTTGTAAACTGAGGTTAGGACCTAGAGAGCTAAGGATTTCCTAATCTAGGTGTTTACATATTTATTATTTGCATTCTTTCATGTACCTTCTAATTCTTAAAGGGAAGAGAATAATACATGTACTGAAACTATTTCTTTCCTCCAACTTATAGCCACATATTTATGCAAGGTATTTGTAGATCTGTGATCCAAAGTATTTCTTAAATTTTCCATTTGTACCTAACTTGAAGAAAGGCCAAATGCATTGGTCATTCAAAAGGCATTAAATTAGCTTAATTCCAAGACTTTCTTCTGTGATTGGATTCTAGTTCATACTCTCTACACTAAAGATATATAATATATATTTAAGAGAAGAATGTCCATGTGCCTCCAATGTTTTGTTAGTAATCCATAACAGAATTATGTGTTAAATTGAATATTAGAACAAAAAATAGCAACAGTTTTCTCAACCTGGAAATATTTCACCATAATAATGTTATTCAAGTAAAGCTAAAATTGTAAATGGAAGGAACTGTGTTGCCTGAATCTGTATTCAACTTTTTGTAATATAGAGATAAATCTGCTGAATTGGTTTGTTTATCAAGTGAGATTAAAAAGAGCCAATAGAAGAGGCTTGGAAGTTCCCAAGGTCTTCTTGTGTAGACGAGGCACAAGGTGTGTGCCATGTCCCCTCTCCACTTTCCTGACGTGGCCCTGTCCTCTATGCTAAGGCTGAGTCTGAGAAAAGCCCTGAGAACTGTCCTAAGTGTGGATCAACCTGGGGTGAGTCACTGCTGCATTGGTAGTGGGGCTTAGTCCACAGAGAACAGGATGGCGCGTGCAGAAACGCTTGTGCAAAGGGTGCCAACATTTTGTTTTCTTTTAGAAGATTTTTTGGGGGTAATAAAATAGATCCTAGCATCAGGAAACAGTGGAAAAAGAAGAGAGTTCCCATAGTTACCAGTGCACATGGTCCCATCTTTGTTACCCCTGTCTCCCCCCTATAAACAAAAGGTCAGAAACTTCAGGGGAACATCGTCAGAATATTAAAGTGCTTAATATCGTTCCTGCTGAAGCTGCCAAATGTTACTAAGTGACATAATTACCCTTCCAGTATCTGTTTGATAACAGTTGCCATACCTTAAAGCATTCACATCTTAAAATATTTCTTTCATGTCATTTTCTGTAAATTTCCATGAGCAGTGGTAAGGGTTAGCCTCCATATAAGATTCAGCTAATGTTTCAGATATTTTGAGTTGGGCATTTTCTGTTTTATGAAAGAGTACAAATAATATGAATAAACCGCCATCAGGGAATGCAAATCCGCTCTCCCTCTGCCAGGTTTAGGGGTCCAGTGAGTGGCATGGCGGCCACCAGCCATCCACAGCGTCCGTGCTACCTTAGCTGGCAGGACAGGGTGCAATTCCATTATTCCCTGGTAAAGGATTCTACTTATTGGGCATTTTTCTCCAAATAAACTTCAAAATATTAAAAAGTTCAGTTGATGAAGAAATCCACTTTATTACTATCTTGGTGAAAGAATCTTTGAAGTTAAAAATTTTTAGTGCTTTGTTTGTTTTGGCTATTTGAATAATGGTTTTATGCTGTTCTAATTGTAGACATTTTCCTTCGTCTACCAGAAATGGAAATGTAAAATCAAGAGTATTTGTCACAATGCCTCTGCTGTGCAGAAAGACTGACAATCCTTTTGTATACTTCTTTAATTTTATTGTAAGATATATAGTGACTTCTACCCATGTGCTGCGGGCAGGTCCTCAGTGCAGTGGTTTCTAGTGAGGCGATCTCTAGGGTAACAGGCTCTTGCTTGCTGTCTACGCTTATCCGACAACCAGCAGGGCAGGTGAGACACTGGAGCCAAGCTGCCAGCAGTCCTGGTGCACGGGAGCAGAGCTGGGCTTCTCTTATTCCTGGGAATAGTTCCTGTTGGTGCCCATGGTACTGTACGGAGCGAGTGTTCTGGCCACGACATTCTCTCGGAAAAGACTGTCAAGAAGTGAGGACTGGCTGGCAGGCGTACTGCTATTGCTCCTGAACTTTTTTTGTTTTTTTTTTTGTAAGAATTAATGCTAGTTTTGCAATAGAAAGATCATGAGGTAAAGAATTTTAATAAATTCTATACTAAAATGCCTTATATTTTTACTGAAGTTCAAAGAAATAACTAATTTTGATTATCATACATCACATCAATAGAAAAACTCACCTGAAGAAGTAAATTGAGTAAGATGATGCATTTGTCTTTTCAAAATTAATCATTTGAGTCGATTCGTTTTCATGAGTAAGTCCCCTCCAAAATAAACCAACTGATTTTTCAATATTCACCTAATGTGAAGAGGGCTAAACATGTCTCGACCTTGCAGCTCTTTGCAGTGTAACTTCTAGGGTTCATTTCCATTTGCACAGAGAGTTTCTACCTTAGGAAGCTGAACACAGAATCCTGTGGATACCGTGAGTGTCATGTGTGTAAATAGAAAAATCTGTAAGCTGCCTACTGAGTGGTAGAGCTGGATGTTTACCCGAGAGAGGGAACACTGTGGTTCTGATTTGTACTATACTGTTAATGTAGTGAATAAAATTGTTATTTTTATAACCATGCTGATATTATTCTTAATAATAATAAAATATTTTATCAAAATGCTTCATCGCTCCTTTTTTAATTTCATGCATGCACATGTTTCTGTCTGTTCTAGGACTTGAATTCAGAAAGCAAAAACACCATCAATTTCATGGACATGAACGACCTGTACTTTGGTATAGGAAATAGCCTATCATTATTTATAGAGCTAAGAAAAAATGACTTTATTCTAACTTTTATTCATTGGAATATCAGTGATTTTCATTCGTCCTGTTAACTTGGTTTCTCTAATTATAAAGTACACTCAGCCATTCGTTATGTTTGCTGGATGAATGCTCTCTCCTGGCTTGTCATTGCCTACAAAATATCCTTAGGAATGATCACTTATTTACCATGCCACTGTATGTTACAAACATTTAATATTTAAAATTAGTCCGTTAGTCTATTTTAGAGATTTTTTTTCAAAATGTGCAAGAAATTCAGAATGAATATAAATGATTGGTGTCTCACTTTTCTCTTGTTGCTGGGACAAAATACAGAACACCTAAATGAAGGAAGGAGAGGTTTATGTAGCTCACAGTTAGTGGAGGTTTCAGTCCATACTCGGTTGGCTCCAAGGCAGAGTGGCACATGGAGGAGGGCAGCAGCTCATGGTGGCAGAAGGCAGCAAGAGCAAAGGGCAGAGCAGCAGCTGCAGAAGCAGGCAACCTCTCTCCTTTCTTCTGTTCAGGCTTTCCACCCTAGGAGGCGTGTAGCACACACTCCCATAATCTCTGCATTGGGTCCTGAATCCATCACAAACGCTAGAAGCCAACCCATCACTGCATGAGGCTTTAAGGGGACAACTGGACACAAACCCTAAAATATGGATTCATTTACTTCATGTTGGAAAGACCACTAGTGCTGTAACCATCAAGAACTCTGTAACGTGGTTCGTTTCTCAAACAGCATCACAGCTTCTTAAGCCCAGCAGGATGCCTTAGCAATGGCTCTGGCATAGACACTGATCTCAGAAGATGACTCATGTATTTACGTGCATGGCCCCTGACATGTGCCTGATTGTAAAATGATTTTCACCAAAGCAGAAGCTACTCATTCATTTAGGGTTCCACTGAGAGCATTGAAAATACATATTCCAGTGATTTCTTTGAGCTTTGAGGTTATCTCGTTTTGTAGACCTCCACTTCATTTCGTTTGGTAGGCAGAATCCCCAGGAAATCTTTAGACGCTGGTGTTTGGATAGGCTCATTCTGAAGCAAGTGCACACACATAAAACCCTAGCTTAAGAGAAAAATACTTGGGCAGATTGTTGCTGGTCTCCTTATGCTGTTCATTCAGGCCCCTCCACTAAGCCATCTTTTCCCACATCCGAGAAGCATCGCTGTATTCTGCCTTTGCTCTGTGTTTCCATCCAGGTCCGTCACTGTAGTTTCTTTCCTTCCCCGGGCAAGCACACCCCACCTCATATAACTGTAAGGGAGCTTTCTATCTCTCTTCTGCCAGATTTCAAGCCTTGCTTATAAAAGTAGCATTCAAGGTTTTATTGCAATAGCCCACATCTCTGTTTAGCTCTCTATATTTGCAAATATCTCGGTGGCAATATGATTTTTGAAAGCTGAAATGTGAAGGCATCTTCAACATACAAGGCACATTTGCAGTACTAGAGTAAGCGTAACAGTACTGTGACTCTGCCTAGAGCATCTAACGAGGCATGACCTAGCCAACGAGAGAAATTCAGTCTCGTGTCACAGAATTAAAAAGAAGGCAGTACCGTTTATGTGCATGTGTACTTATGCTTTAAAATCGATAACAATGACATCGAAAAACAAAAGCAAACTGCAAATTGGACAAACAGTCCAAGTTCCAAGCGACATGATAGGGGCCCAGGACTCCCAAACACTCTCCACGCCTGAGCACCCGTTCCCACACCAGCCTCCCACTTACGTCCATTCCACGCCACACCTGGGGCCTTCCCACCTCAGGATCGCCAGCCTCCACGTGCCTTCCAGAGGTCACCCCTGTCCCAGCCAGTCCATGTGCTGGAGCCTGGAAGCTCTTCCTTTTCACATAGCAAACAATTCGCGGATGACTACTTTGGGTGAGGTACCCCTCGCTTTACCGACTTGCCTACTTACTTAATTACTTACTTAATCAGCTCATTTGGAGGCCCGGGCACTGATTGCGGGGCCTCAGGCAAGCGAGGTGATGGCTGAGCCTCTGTGCTAGGTGCCTGCCTGCCTTGCTTCATTGATAATAAACATTGAGACCGCATCTTGCAAAATTGCCCAGGCTAGTCTTCAGCGTGGCATCTCTTTGCCTTGTTCTCCTAAGTCACAGAGATGATAGCCACGTGGGGCCATGCCCAGCCCTGTGAGCTCCGTTTTCATGGCCATCAGCCCCACTCTGTGGGCCTTGATGATCGCAGAATCACCCTTCTGAATGCTTCCCACGCGATGATCACAAATGTACCTCATAGCGCTCGCTTCACCAGGTCAAGGAGAGATTTTCAATTCAGAATATATGGCACCACTCTCACCAAAGATGACCAACTGTAAGCATTTATATCGGATTGCACTTGTAGATTTAAATTAGGAAGTGGGGCTCTTTTTACATGACTTGTTTTATTTCATATGCTGCGCTTGATGCTGCATCTGGAAAAATTTGAGACCATCATATAAATGAAGTGGGTCAGACTCAGAAGTGCACATACTGCATGGTTTCTCTAATACAAAAAACCCTACACATGGACAGAAAGAGACAGAGAGAGAGACAGAGGGAGAAATAGAGAGACAGAGACAGACACAGAGAGAGGGGGCAGAGAGAAGGAGAGAGGCTGGGAGGAGATACAGAGAGAGGGAGGGAGGGAAGGGGAGAGAGAGCGAGGAAGGAAGAAGAAAGGAGGGAGAGAGTGAGAGACAGGGAAAGAGAGAAGGAAGGAGGGAGGTGGGGAAGAGAGAGAGAGGGAGAGAGGTGAGAGAGAAGAGAAAAGAGGGAGGTGGAGGAGATGCAGAGAGAGGGAGGGAGAGAGAGAAGAGAGAGGGAAAGAGAGAGACAAAGACAGAGAGAGAAGAGTTTTTCAAATAGGCGGGGGAACAGGATACAGAGGTAGAGTGAGCTAAAATGAAGGGACAGCAGACAGACCAAGGCGCTTGCATGCACCTGTGGTGTCTCCACTCCAGGCTTGCTCCTGTCTAAGCGTAACTCAGTAGCCCTTGGGCAACCCCCGCCACCCCTCACCCAGGTGCTCCGGCCTCTGAGCACCACCAGTCCGCTCTGTCACACTTTTTTCAGTGTCCACCTACTCTGAGACTATGCAGCACTAATCTTGCTGTGCTGGGTTTATTTGACTGAATGTGATGAGCTGGGAACCTATACACACTGTACAAATGACAGCACTCACGCCGCGCGGAGGGCCACCCTCCTGGGGTAACTCCCCTGCCCAGTCCTCAGCTGGCAATCACAGCAATCGCTTCTGTTTCTCCACTCCTGAGAAATGTGCTGCCTGGAATGTGGGATGGCAGAATTTTACCTCACAGGCCGATTCCACTACCTCCAGCCTGCCTGGGAGCTGGGATTACTGCACCAGATGGTAGCTCTGTTTTCAAGTTTTACAGCAACATCACATTGTTTTTCTAATTACTGAACTATATTTACATGGCCACCAACAGAGCAATGGCCACTGGTCCTCTTCTCTCCACGTGTCTCTCAGCACTTCTTCCATCCCTCCCTCTCTTCCTTCCCTCCTGCAGTCCTTTCTCCCTCCCTCATTTTCTTTCTTTCTTTCTTTCTTCTTTCTTTCTTTCTTTCTTTCTTTCTTTCTTTCTTTTTCTCTTTCTCTCTTTCTCTTTCTCCCATTTTCTTTCTTTCTCTTTGCATCTCTTGCATGTCTTTCTAGCTTTTCTTTATCTTTTGTCACCTCTCTGTTCTACAATAAGCAGTGGGGGTAAGCAATATCACATGTGGTTTCAAGGATATTTTCATGTCTGTTGGTCATTCAAACTTTTTCCCTGGAGAATTGTATATTTGCTCAGTATCATTTTAATCAGACTTTACTTTTCATTTCCTTATCACATTTTTTATTATGGTTGCTTAAGTTCTTTATATATTCTAGTACTAACCCCTTGTGAGATGCATAGTTGACAAATATTTTAGTCAGTTTATAAGTCGCTGTTCTTGGGCCGGGGAGCTACAAGTGCCTGCCTGACAAGTGCAAGATCCTGAGTTTGATCTCTGGTTCCATAAAACAAACAAACAAACAAACAAAAACACACACACACAAAAACTGCTGTTCATACTTTAGTTACTTCCTTTATGATGCAGAGGTTTTTCTTCTGTGTATTTCCATTTTCCCATTTTTTCTTGTGTTTTCTGTGCTTTTCCTGCCTTACCAAATGAATTGTGGCCCATCTCAGTGGACACAGGCTTTCCCCTATATTTTTTTCTGGTACTAACATAGTTTCATGTCCTACGTTTAAGTGGTTAATCCAGCTCATGTTGATTTTTGTAACTGGTGATATAAGCTCTAATTTTCTACTTCTGCATGTGGATATCTCTTCTTTTTAAATGGTGTAAGAGACTCTGCTCCTTAGAGCACATTCTTGGTGGTTTTGTAGAAGGCCAGTCAAAAGTTATTGGTGGGTTTTTTCTGGCATCTCTATTCTGTTCTAATTTTCTGTCCCTGCTTTTATGTCAATGCGTTGCTCTATTGATGACAGTTTCATAGTATGTTTTAAAGTCAGTGCTTTCTGCTTTTATAGCACTCAAGACAGCTCTGGCTTCCAGGGATATTTTTGTAGTTCCATACAAACTTTAGGATTGCTTTATGTAGTTCTGAAAATTGTGCCATGGATATTCTGATAGAGACTACTGAATCTGTTGATTATTGTGGGTGGAATGGACATTGTAAAAATGTTAAAACTTATAATCCATGAACATGGTATGCTTTTCCATTGTGTGTGACCCCTTCAAGTTTGTGAATCAATATTTGCATTGTAGAGTTCTTTCATCTTTTTGGTTAAACTTTTTCCTGAGTTTTCTTTGCAATTGTAAATAGGATCACATTTATATTTATGTTTAGCTGGGAATATAACTCAGAAGTATAAGTGTCTGCTTGGCAAGCACAAGGCCCAAGGCTTGATCCCTAGCACTGCAAAAAAATTGTTAACACAGACGTTATTTCTCAGATAATTGGCTACTGATCTGTAGGTGTGCTATTGACTTGTATATGTTGGTTTTGTATTCTGAAACTTCACTGAATTTGCTTATCGACTAACCGTCTAAGCATTTTTGGTAGAATCTTGAGGATTCTCTCAGTATAAGATCTCACTCTGGTCAGACAGTGCCAGCTTGACTTCCTCATCTCCAATCTCGGGGCCCCTCACTTCTTTGTCTTGCCTGGTAACTCTGGCTGCAACTTTCAGCAGCTGTTGAATAAAAGTGGTAAAAGAAGGCTTTCCGAGTCTCATTACAAACCAAGTGTTCAACTTGTGCTCATTCAGTGTGACCTTAGCTGTTGGCTTTTTATATATGACCTTTATTGTGTTGAGATATGTCTCAGTTACTCTTTTCTCATTGCTAGGACAAATACCTGACACCAAAAATGGAGGAAGGAAAGGTTTATTTAGCTCACAGATAGTGGAGTTTTCAGTTCATATTCAGCTGACTCCCAGGCTGAGTGGCACAGGTCAGAGAGCAGCAGTTCATGTTGGTGGAACAGCAATAATGGCAACAGAGAGAGAGTCTATATCTCTGTCTCACTTCTGTTACATTCAGGCTATCAGCCCCAGGTTGATTGTAGCACTCACACTCATAATCCCAACAGTACTAAAATTTATAATCCAAGTGCATCACACATAATCCCAGTGGATCATGAGTTAAACTCAAACTCTAGATGTCCCCTCCCCATGACTGAAAGAGCCTTTGGGGAAACAACTATACACAAACCATAACATTCTGCCCCTGACCCCCACAAGGTCTCATGAACCTCTCTTTGTGCAAATCACATTTTAGTCGATCTCTAAGAGTTATCAAAGTCACAACAGTTTCAGCATTGCTGCGAAGTCCAAGTCTCAAGTCTCCTCCAAGATTCAAGGCAAATTCTTAGCTGTGAGCCCCTGTACAAAAGAAAAGTTAAACACATCCAACACTGAAATGTACAAGAAAAACATTACCATTCCAAAAGTTATAAACAGCAGAGTAATACAAAACACTGGTACTAACACAAGTCCAAAATCCAGCAGGGCAAACAATAAATCCTGTAGTTCCAACTAGAGCATCCAAAGCATTCTGCGCTGAGTTGTGAGCTCCAAAGGCCTTATCCGGCTCCGCCCCTACAGCACTCTTGGTGGCAGCTCCCATGGCGTCTCTCTTAGGCTGACTTTGCTCCCTCCTTGCAGTTTCCCGTAGATAATCCACATTTCTGGCTTCTCTAAACTTCTGGGATTTCCACTGAATAAACTTCTTACTCACAACTTTATACACAGCCCTCATAGGGGCACACTGTCTGGCCTCTCAGGCCTTCTTCTGAAATTGAGGTGGAAGCCTTCTTAACCTAAAAACTCCTGCATTCTGGATGCACCTAAAACCAATGCCATGTGGATGATGTCAAGAACTGCTGCCAGCTTCTTTTTCTTTTGGCTGTAGGGATTGAGTGCCTGGATCACTGAGCACTCTGACCCTGATTCTGACAAACAAATTCTCCATGTTGGTGCCGTTTTGGAATCAATGTGGCTGCTGCTGCCATTCTGGAACTTGGGGCTCTGTGGCTTCTTCCTTAAGACAATGCCCCTGACTTTTGTAATTCTGAGGCTGCAAAACGTGGAGACCTGCTACTTCCTGTGATAAGCTTAGGCCATCTTTTCAATTCTCTGGATCTTTCCCAATAATGGAGATTCTTTTCAGCTCTATCTTTGCAGTCCACAGATTTATTAGAGCTTCTTTTCTGGCCAAACTCACAACATTTTAAAACATCCTTCTTAGTTCTTTGCTCTTGATTTTCAACAAAAATCTGGCTAAAAGCCCCCAATAACGACCATGCTACTACCCCAATATTTGTCTGCTTTGAAATACCTTTTGAAAGATTAATCAGTCCATCATGCTTCTTAGGCAAAGTCTCTGGATATGAGCAGAATTCAGACTGACTTTCAGCCAAGCCATAGCACAAATCATTCAGAGACTAAAAACCAATGCAGTCCTTACCAGCAGAAACCTCCCCAGCCTAGACTTTATAGGCAGGCTTGCTGACAGTCTTTTGGTCTGAGCTCTGACCAGAATTTCCCATGCAGAACAGCCAAAGCTGTTCCAGCTCTTCTCAAGTAGGCAACCTCTCCAAAACTTTCCTATTTCTTCCCATAACCTATTCCCCAAAACCTGTAATATACATGATCAGATTTTGCCATAGCAATGACCCCATTTCTCTGATATCAAATTCTGCCTCAGTTACTCTTTTCTCATCTCTGGGACAAATACCCAACACCTAAAATGAAGGAAGGAAAGGTTTATTTAGCTCATAGATGCTGGAAGTTTCAGTTCATACTGAGGTGGCTCCAAAGCACATGACAGAGAGGAGCAGTCCATGGTGGTGGGACAGAAATAATGGCAACAGAGAGAGTCTGTCTCTCTGTCTCACTTATGTTACATTCAGGCTATCAGCCCCAGTCTGGGTGTAGCACTCACAACCATAATCCCAGCAGTACTAAGACTAAATAGTAGTGCATCTATCATGCATAATCCCAGTGGGTCATGAGTTAATCTCAAACTCTAGGAGTCCCCTCCCCATGACTGTATGAGGCTTTGGGGGGACAACTAGACACAAACCATAACAAGGTATATTCCTTCTGTGCTGAATTTTTTTTATAACTTTTAATCAAGAGATGTTCCATTCTATCAAATACATTTCATGCCTGCAATTATGATCCCATTTGCTTGTGTCACTGCTGGGCTCTGAACTGCTCTCCCACTCAGTTCTCCAGTCACGTGGGTTTTGACCTTCATTCTGTTGATGTGATTCATCACACTGAGTGAACTTTATATGTTGAGTTATCTTTGAGTTTCCACAATGACTTACCCTTTATCATGGTGAATAATCTTTTGGTGTGCTGTTAAGTTAACTTGCTTATATTTTCTGAGGATGTTTTTTCATCTATGGTCATCCAGAGTATTGTGCTACAGCTTTCATTTTTGTGTGTCCTTGCCTGGTTTGGTACCAGGTTGTTTCCAGCCTTCGCAAAAGAGGTTGGCAGAATTCTCTCTAAATATTTAAATAATTATGAACCTTAAGGCAGTTTATTTACATTTGAAAAAGTGGTTGAAATAAAAATGGAAAATTAGATTTGAGTTTGCTAATGGACAAAGGTGTTTACATTACCCAATGAAAGCAGCTCATATGTCCCCATGAACACCCTCCCTTCTGGGTTTTCCTTGAAGGGTTGATGTCCTAACATCCAGGGTAAAAGCTTCTCATTAATTGTTTCAAAAACAGCCCTGGTCAGCAGTGGGTGCTCAGCACCCAGGCTCCTCATCTGCTGTGCATTACAAAGTTTCACAACAGAATCTTTATTGCTTAATGAGAAAAAGTTGTCCTGTTATAGGGTTCTTTTCATTAATAGGAAGAAAACATAGGTAGCAATGAAATGGACATGATTTACAATTTAATTTTCCTGGTTTTTTTTTTGAATAAGGGATTGAACTCAGGCCCTTGTGCTTGCCAGGCAAGTGCTTACTCTATTGAGCTATCTCCCCAGCCCCTTCTCCTATATAATTTTAAAACTTCTCAAAGATACTGTCAGGTTTTCAGACTTCCAACTTGTTAGATGACTTGAAGCCTAAACGGAGCCGTGGTTTGGAGTGTACTGCTGTGCCCTGGAATGAAGAATTTATATCATGTAGACGAAAGTGATCAATGATTTCATGACTAGTGGATATTTGGACTCATAAAATAATAAGAGTGTGACTTACAGTGTTCTCTGGTTGTCCAAAGAATCATTCAGAGAGGAACTGCTCAATTCCTTTTGCTAAAGTTAGGAGAGGGAAAAATAAGTTTGACATTTGAGTCGGGTGGCTTCAGCAACAGGTAGCATAGCTCAACTGTGGAGGCGATAACATAGCTCATAGAACAAGAATCCTCACGAGCCCTCCAACTTCAGCCACTTCCTAAGGTATGAAATCTTGATCCAGGGACTTAGTGAAGATTCTGTCGACTCCTCTTATGGAGCACCATTCTCAGGAAGCTTAAAAGCCACATGAAAAGAACCAAAGGCCCAGGGTTTGAGGCCATCTGACCTAGGCGCCGTGCAGCCACGCAGCTGAGAGCTGGAGGGCGCTGGTGAGCGTCTGGAAGCCTCGAGGGAGCTGGGTCCAGGTCCAGGGCAGCCCACGGTCACTGCTGCCCAGCTCCCTTAGGAGTCAGAGGGACAGCTCTGTACCTCCTCCTGGGCCCCACGAGCTCTACGAAATGCGGTCCAGCAAACTGATTCACACTTTGAATGTGAAGTCAACGTATCCACAAGGCTTGATATTCCCACTGTCTACAATGATTTTTTTCTCTGTACCAACACTTCCTAGAATAACTTTCTTTGATCAAACTTTGCAGATCTATCTTCTTTTCACATGATCCATTCTTTTTTCTTCAATTAGAGCAAACACCTGACATCTAGGAGGATTTAACATTTATTTCTGGACATGTGTGTACCATCTCCTGGATCTTCCTATTACTAAAATAAAACAATGTTGGTTATGTGACAATGTGAACACGGTGTACTTTAACACCGCTGAAAAATAACCCTTATTTTTCCTGCTCTTAAACCCTCACAGTACTCCCTCTCCTGTCCAAGTGCCCATCTGTGGATGTGGAGAGTTAGAAGAGAGAAAGACAGAGGTAATAAAATAAAAAGAAAAAATTCAAAACATCAGAAAGAATTTGAGAAAAGCTTTCAGGAAACTTTTACAAAACTCCAAAATCAAGGTCAACAAAAGATTCAAAGTATTCTCTCCCCTTTCTGAGCCTCTTTCTTCTTGATCACAATGGTTTCTGTTTGCCAAGCCCACTCATAAACTAGATGCACCGAGCTCCCGGGATCCGGCAGGGGCCCCTTCCACCCTACAGCACAGTATTTTCACTGTCTCCTCTTTTGCCTGTTAGTTTGGTGTCTTCTTCCCAGCTTAATCAAGGTGATATTGACAAATAAAATTGGTGCCTATTTAGTGCATGAAATGGGACATTTGAGTTATGTGGGCATGACTTCCATGTCACACTCTACCGGGTCTCTCGTGGTCTGTCATGGCCACACTGGACAGTCTGGAAGACTGGTGAGAACACGAGGCTCCTCCTCTTCCCGTCTCAGGTCTGTGAGGCACCGTTATCCTCCGAGTTCTCACACTGTACTTGGCCTCTCGTTTTCATTTGTCTCAGAACTGAAAACCTCATGCGCTTGGCCAACAGCAGGGAAAGCAAATATCTGCGGAAGTTGGTCCCGGGAAGAGCACACCAGTGGCCCCTGGGAAGGCTTCCGCACCTTTCCAGGTCACACCTTCCGGGAGAGCTGGGTGGGTCCTCAGCAGGCAGCTCCCTGGGGGCCCGGAGCACAGGTGGGGACAGAGGAGCCGGGCGCCTGCCTGCTGCATGTCCCTGCTTGGCTGTGCTCAGCGTACCCCAAGCCCAACTCAGTCTTCCTGTACTTTAAACTTCACAAAATATACGTCCATCTGGTTTACTGAAACCAGAACGCTGACGAGCACTTTCACCTAGTTTTGCTCTCCTTTCAGCCTGGGAAGCGTCACCAAGCCATCGTTCTTACCTCCTCAAGGGCCTCAAAGCAGCTGTGCTTCCCCCATCCCCCCACTTGCTTCTTGCTCTATTCTCGTTCACCTTTGCTAAAATAATCTAAAGTCTGCTTCCCTGCGTATTCTCCATGTTCTCTAATTTCTAGAGAACAGTATCAGAACTGCTATTCTCTTCACTCCCCTACTGAAAATTCCCCCTGGTTTCCCTCCTGGCTGGCCCACGCCTCCGTGAACTGTCCTGACAGCTGGTCAACCGCCCCTGCCTCCTCCAGGGCTTTGTTTCAGTTTCTGCACAGTCCTGGGAACTGTTGAGCTCTTTTTTCCTTGGAACCTCCGCATCTGCTATTGTTTCTGCATGGAGGAGTCGCCCTCCCACGCACAGGTTTTCCTGACTAATACCTAATTCATCCTTAAAAGGATGAATCCTTAAAGTTTAAAACTTTCAGTTTATCCCCCACCCACCTTCCTGATCTAGTTACACATTCCAAATGATGATGTACTGCTATTTTACTTGCTTAACTTAATTAACTTGATATATATATATATATACACACGCATATATATATACACATATATAATTATATTTTATACATATGTATATGGTATGATATATATACGATACATATATATATGTGTGTATGGTATACGATACATGTATGTGTGTATGGTATACGATATATATATACATAATTATTTAGTACAGGGACCACAGGGTTTCACTACAGAGATCTGACTCGTAGTGATCTTTCGTGTTTTTCAGCCTCCCAGGCACTGGGATTACAGACACGCGCCACCACGCCCAGTCTCATTCACCATCTCAGCACATCCCGCTCGCAGGGCCAGCATGGCAGGCTGGAGATTGAACTCCTGACCCGTGCATTTGCCTAAGTAGGCACTTTAATCTGCTGAGCTATCTGGCCAGCATACTCTGGAAACCTGGTCTAGGTCTATATCTGTATATATATTTTTTCAACTCTAAAATAGAGTTATAATACAATTTCTACATGTTTTTTAGCCATTTAAATGGTAGACCCTGAAGGTCCCTTTGAGGGTGACACTGGGGAGGTGGACTCTGCTTTCTACTTCTTGTGAAAGTCTGCATGTAACCACTTGGAGCCACCTCTAAGTGGCGGAGGGGGTGGTGCTCCAAACAGCGGAGGGCAAATACGATTTGGCGGTCGCTCTTGACGTCCAACAGCCCGGGAACGGGTCCTGAAGTATAAGGTGCATAGTGAGGGCTTAATACTTCCGGCTCACCCTTAATAATAAATGTTATTAAAATCTTTAAGTGTGACCGTTTGACTTCATTTGGACTACTGTTCATCATTCTGTTGTTAGTTGTTCAAGTTTATCTTTCTATTCCTTTCCAAGTTCTTCAGTGTTTCCACACACCCAGGCACTTAGGTCTTGCCCCTAATTCCCAGCCTTCTCCTAAATCTGGGGACTCTTTCAGTGGACTTGGAGATTCATTACTTTGAAAAAAGTCATGCAGTTTTTCCATAAATTTGATCATAAGCAGTTTTTGGACATGAAATTGTAAACTTTTTTTTTTTTTTTTTTGCTTGGGTGAGACTGACGGGCATCTGATCGCTGTAACTTTTCCGCCATGTCTGAAGGTGACCTAATGCCTGCGGGCAGCTCTCACCCCGTGCTTACTGCTAGCCAGGCTCTCTACCATTATTGTCACAATAAGTCGTGCTCTGAGGTGCAAGAACTGATTCAGGTTCTACATCCCTTGTTAAGGGCAGGTGGTCTTCCAGTCTGAAAACCTGTAATACAATCTTTCTGAGGGCTGGAATTTCAGTTTTACGTCTCCCTAATCTCTTTGCATTCTTGTCGACTGACACTTAATGTAATTATTGTCCAGAAGTGCAGGAAGAAGGGGAATTTTATTTAGGCCAGAAAAGCCTGCCGTCATGCAGGCAGGCTGTGAGCCAGAAGCGACCCACATGCCACGCTGCAGGCCTTGGTGGGAGCACCTGGAAACTGCTCCGCTGATGGAGTGCAGCCCCCAGGCCCCCGAGTGACAGTGGAAGTGCTTGGGGCTCGCAACGCTGTTGCCGGGCAGAGGAGAGACTGCAGGTGCAGAAGCGTTCCTCTCCCTGAGAGGTGGACTGGACGTGGGAAGTGGTCAGAACCCTGCAGCAACACACAGGGCTCCAGATTCTCAGGGGAGCCTAAAGGTCCAAAAGCCGAGAGGTTTTTGTAAAACGAAGTAAAGAAGCACTGTCTGTGCCTTCACTGCAGATAACCTGAGAGTGTTTTAGGAACAAGAGTGCCCCCCACCCAAGCACACCACCCTTTTACATAAGATTGCTGTTGTCTTCCAGCGTATTGCAGGGAACCATGGATTACCCAGCAGCCAGGCCATGGTAAAATAACCTCTGTAGGCCTGAGATGTAGCTTAGTGGTGCAGAGCCTGCCTGGCAAGAGGGAGGTTGTGAGTTCGGTTCCCAATACCCCCTAAGAAGTCAACTGTACGATTTCAAGGCAAATGAAAGAACTGAAAGATCTCAGGACTTCTCTGCGATCACCCAACTAGAGACAGGGTCTGTGTTGGAAGCAAAGATTCACAACTCTTTAAACCCAAAACCTTCATTTTCTTATTTTTTTATTTTTAAAACTGAGATCATAAATACAAAACAGGCAATGCTGAGTGCAGCAAAAAGCTTTAAAAAAATGAGAATTCTTCTGAAGCGTGGAAAAGAAGAGTTACGAGAATTTAAATCACTGCCTAGAATGGGAGAGCCCGTTCTGCCTTACAACACACCCCCAAAAGTCCTTTGTTCAGAAAGGGGGTCTTTACCGTGCAGGGGGGACCTTTGCAAAGGAATGGAGGGATTCAGCATGCAGCAGGCACTGGTTCCTCTTTGCTTCTCTCTGTCTCTGTCTCTGTCTCTGTGTCTGTCTATCTATCTCTCTCCCTTCTCTCCCTCCCTCTCTTCTCCCTCTCTCACTCCCTATCTCTCTGAGGACGCTTTCCGTCATATGACAACACAATAAGAAGGAGTTTGCATGCTTACATCTGGTAATCTGAACACCTAATTTGAAGACAACGATATGCAATATAACAGCCATTCTTGAATTTCTATCATGTTGTTTAGTGAAATTCTATGTAATTTTTCTTTTACTATTTTCTGTATTCTCTTTAAAACTAAAAAGAAAAGGAGATAAAAAGGAAACAAAGACAACTTGGAAGGCCAAAAAAAAAAAAAGAAAGAAAGTCTCACTGGATGCTGTACCTCGGTCTTAGATGTCCCAGCATATGGAAATGAGAATCAAGAACATTCTGTTCTTTATAAATTATCACATTCCAACTGTCCTGTTGAAGCAGCACGAGTGAATGAGGAGGAGACCCAAAGGGATTAGGGTTCCCTCCAGCCAGCCCAGGACAGCGGTGCTCACGGGACAGAGCCTGGCCAGGAGGCCGATTCCCTCCTGTTCCTCTGTAACCCGGTGGGAAGCCCCCTTCCAGCTCGAGCTGGGGACTGACTCGCTGGCAGTAGAGGAGTTGAAGCACAGAGCTCCGTGCAAGCAGGCTCGGAGCCTACCCCAAGTAATGAGAGCGGGGTGTCCTTCCAAAGGGCGGGAAATGGATCCTCTAGGGCTACCCAGCTCCAAAGCCTGCGAGCACTGCTGATCCAAACAGGTGACCGCAGGCTTGGAAGGAGCTTTAGGGGATTGGCTTTGTGTGCGGAGTCGGAGCTGCTATCCTCACTCCCGCGGGGCCAGGATGTTCCAGGGCCAGAGCCTGGAAGAAGCCGAGCTTGAGACAGGCAGGTCTGAAAGTCAGCTCGGGCTCCCAGGCGCAGGGCTGTCCGTCCGGGTCGCGGGCTCGGTACCCAGGACTGGCGCGCTCGCCGTGCTGCGCACGGTTACAAAGCCCGCGGCGTCCTGAAGGCCTCAGTTCCAGCTTCCAGACCCTGGCTGCGGACGCCTCCCGTGCTCCGGTCTCCTGGGTGGAGCGATCCCACTGCAGGCGGGCTGCTGGCCGCCAAGGGCAGGCCTGCGCTTCTGAGGTCGCCGGGCCAGGCCATCGCCAAAGCCTAGCACTGCATCTTCTGGGCCGCAAAGGCAACCTGGAAGGGCGGCACTAACAAAGCCATCCTGGGGCCTGCGGGTGAGGCGACAGAACTATCCAGATCTCCTGCTAGTGCTCAGGCCTGGGGGGGTGGGGGTGGAGAGTGAGTCTAGAATGTTCCCAGCGAGTTCTAGGGGAAGACAGACTCAGGCCCGCTCCCTCCTGCTGGACGGCGCATCCTCACTGCCCAGCTTCCCCGTGGGGGTCTCTCCCGATACCCAGGGTCTCGCAATGGTCTCTCTCCTGCTGCAGCTGCGGACGTGCCATCCGAGGGTCTCCAGTCTCCAGTCCTGGGTCCCTGCACAGGGGCTCAGGCCCTGCACCCTGCTCCCTCTCGGCCTCCTCTCTTCTTATTTCCCTCCTCCTCCTGTTGGCTGCCTGCGACCCCCTCCCCCCGAGTCCCCGTCATTCCTGGAACACTAAGAGAGACTGACTCTCCGTCCATGCAGCTGGAGGACTGCGTCAGAGGACCCGGGCTGCAGCTGTGCCTCTGGTGCGCCAGGCCACGCTCTCGGCTGCTCAGGTGAGCTCGAGATTCTGCTCCACAGTGCAGAGGCGCTGCAGGCTCCTCAAGAGCATGGGGAGCCCATTGCTTGATGTTCTTCACCTGATCCTCTGCTTCTGCCTCCTGGACTTGCACGGCGCTGTGCCTCCTGAAACAGCTCTGCCCTCCGGCTCCTCCAGTCAAAGCTAGTGCCAGCCTGGGCTCTGCTCCTCGCTCCCCTCCCCCCGCTTTCTCTCTTCTCTTCCCTTCCCCCCTCACCTGCCCACCTGCCTGCCTGCCTGCCTCCCTTCCTTCCTTCCCACCAACACCTTTCTTTGCTTCATTTTATTTGTTTTTCTGGTACTGGGCATCAAACCTAGAGAGACTGTGCCACTAAGCTACAAAGTGTGATAAAAAGTATGGTGAATATTTAATTTTATTATTATTATTATTATTATTATTATTATTATTATTATTATTATTATTGCCGGCTCAGGCTGCCCTGGGGTTGGGGCTGGCACAGCATGTGGTGATGGGGATCGAACCATGGTCCCTGTGGTAGCCTAAGCAGGCACTTTAGACCACTGAGTCATCTTGCCAACCCAAGAAATGCTGAAAATGACACTTTCTATTATATATATATATATATATATATATATATATATATATATTTTTTTTTTTCCTAAATCAGGGATCAGACTTAGGACTTTGCACTTGCCAGGCAGGCACTTGTGCCCCTCAACTGTCTCCTCAGTCCCCTGAACATTTAATTTAAAGTAGTAGAGTAAAAAAAAAATGCATTACTACTATTACCCCTCAAAATACTTCCCCTTGCACCAAACAGACTTTCTCCGTCATTATAGCCTCTTTCTAAAGAAGTCCTGGAGGTCGAAGTCCTCTTGTGTAAATCCTTAGGTGGGGCCACTGTCCTGGCTGCCTGGGTGACCCGAACTGGTGCAGAACGTTTCAGCGTCATTGCCATTTTGACTCTGGCGAACAGACAGAAGAGCTGCAGGAGGCAAGAGCTGGTGAAAAGCTGAATGCCTGAGAGTACTTCAGCACCTGAGATGTGCCTTGTAGCAGCCGCCTCAAAGTAAACTAAGCGTGTGTGTGTGTGTGTGTGTGTGTGTGTGTGGGTGTGTGTGTGTCTGTGTCTGTGTGTGTCTGTGGGTGTGTGTATGTATGTGCTTTGAGAACAGCCTCTGAATCTCTTCTCTAGGTGTTATATATTCATGAGAAAAGAGAAATTTAGTTTCTAATGTTCAATTTCTTAAGGTAGAGTGTATACTAAATGGAATGATAACTTTGTAATTACTAAAGAGACTTTCTAGGGTCAGGGATATAGCTCAGCACCACAAGCATCTGCCTGGCAAATGCAACGTCCTGAGTTCAATCCCCAGTACAAAAATTTAAAAAAAAATGAAAGAGAAAGAGAGAGAGAGAGAGAGAGAGAGAGAGGTTTTATTCCAAAAATATTCCTCAGCCAATTGTTTACTTCTAAACCATAATGTCTAATGTGCTTGAGAGCACACCATGTTTAATTAAGATAGCACACAACAGCCAGGACTTATGGAGCTGCCATCATATAACAGGTCTCGTGTTGAGAAGTTGGCATAGACAGCAAGTTTAATGTTCACAACAATCTGTATCCTTTTATTTTATCAGTAAGGTAACCAAAGGAAGCAGGCCTGGGGTGTGGCCCGTCACTCCTCCTTACAGCACCCTTCCATCCTGCTCCACTGTCCCCTGGTTACATGTGCGTGTGCATATCACATGAACACGCAGGAACATAGTAAACAGAGTAAAACATAATGAAAACACAGTAAAATAGTAGTGAACAAGAAAATTGAAATTCTTGGAGAGCAAGAATCTACTATGGATATATATATAATCTCCACACAATGATCGACAAAAGAATAAGTTTAAATTATTCTTTCAGTTTTTCCACTGAATTTTATCACTTTCTGGTATATAAATGCAGATATTTAACAGAAAAAATAGGACCCATAGAATTTGGCAGGAAGGGCTTTCTTAGAACTAGACTCAGTTTGGGAAGAACAGATGTGAGATATTATGCATTTAATTAGTAGAACGTTTTACTTTGTGTCTCTCCAAATGTTCCCCCTCAGTCTTGGAAGTTCTAGGCAGGAAGCATAGCACATACAAATAGCAAATATTCACTAAGTGTATCAAAGAGAAGCTATGCCTTCCTAGATACATGAAAAGCAACACTTTCCTTTAAGACAGCCAGCATTTCCTAATGATGGCATTCGTGTTTATCTGAGGCAAACACGCCACTCCGCAGGAGCAGTGTGCATGCATGTGTGCGTCAACATCATGCATTTACATGCTTATAACCATAAAAAGTGGAAAGAACATAGAACAACTGTAAGAGAAGTAAAATACAATATATAAAGTAACATATCATCACTAAAATAACATATGATTTTGGCACATACCTTTTAAATAATACCATATCTATATAGTGACATAGACTTTAACAATTTTTAGCACAGGTCTGTGGTCCGCAAGGGCTGCCTTGCTCCTAGGGTGGGTGCACACACAGAGCGCATGTTATTTCTTTTTCCCATTCCCTTCTCCTCTTCTGTCCCTATCTCTTCATTCCATTGCCGTTTGCAAAAGATCTCGCCTGCTGTCTGCCTTATGCACCTTTTGTTTCACTATTTGTTTATACTTTGGATTTCTCATAGAAAAGAAACAACCAATGTTTAAGCTTGGGTGTCTGATTCATTTCACTTACCACTGGGCTCTCCAGGTGCATCCGTTTTCTCAAATGTAGCCTTCTTTAGAGCAAGGTGGTCCATCGCTGCGTGGCAGGGCCACGTTTTCCTTATCCACCTATCTGTTGATATACAGCCTGTGTCCAAAATAGAACTAGCGTGGGTTGTGCGTCTCTAAACACAGACATGTGCGGGTAACTGTGGTTAGGCATCCTTCACCCTTTGGGGAAGATACCTGGGAGGCCGCTGGGCCGAGTAGAGTTTCTAGTGTTCATCTTTTGAGGAGCCTACATGATGGTTTCAATAGCTGCTACACTAGTTTACATTCCTGCCAACAATGTAGAAGTGTTCCATTCACTTTATTTTCTAAAATGCGATCAACCCACAAATGTTCTGTGATTTACACATGGGTTTTTACACCTAGCACTGAACATCGACCCAGGCTCACACTGAACCTGGAGCATGAAATTCACTTTGTCATGAAGATGAAAAATCACTTTTCTGTCAGAACATATCTACTGATGAATTATTAATTTTATAAGTTTTATTACATTAAACAATGAGTACCTGATACAAAAATAAAGCATTGAGTTTTTAATATTTATTGAGTGTTTATAATAAGCATCAAAAGTGCAACATTGGTTCTTTATGGCACACTGGGTCTAAAAAAGAACAACATGCATAACTTCTTATATGAACCACAATGAAAGCACCAGTAGCACTTTATAAAACCGTCTTTAGCCATGACACTGGGGCATCTGCACGAGTGACAGCAGCACATTCCACACATGCTTCTTTCGTGCACCGGCTGCACATGCTTCTGGCTTTCCCGGCTTTTCTGCAGGATGTTCTTGACATCTCAGCTGTCCTGTTATTCATCAAAAGGTTCTTATTATACCACACAGTGTGTTGTTAATAGAAACAGAAGATATTAATAAAATAGCATATTAAATTCTTAATATGTATTGAGTTTAGAATGTCGACATGTTCATATTAGTTATATACTTGCTTACAAACTTAAAAGATAATGTCAGAAGTAAACTCCCATCTGAACTACAATTAAGACAACGATAGATCTCTACCACAAAAATAAGCTTTGCTTCATCTGTCACACCCAAAGCAGTTCTCTCACAGGGTGACCGCCTGCCCCATATGCAAGCGTTGCCTACACTGACAGCACGCATGTGTTGTTTTCTAATCCTTTTCTAGAGGGTGCAGCCAACACCTTCTCAGTTTTGCTGTTGTTGCAATAGGGCTCTGTGATGCGCCACCTGCCTGTATCAACTCAACAAAGTCGTCCATAATTTGTTCACATACTCCCCTAGGCAGAAACATTTTATTTTTCCTCTGCTGAAAATGATGTCTTTCTAGCTCTAGTTGCAAACCTCTAAGGAAATTTCTCCGTCATATTTTGACTGGGTATTTTCTTTGGAAATGACCAAGCTATTTATGCTGCACATGTTTAGAATTAAATAGAACATAACCATTGTCCAAAGCTTTGTGTTTCAAGGACATCCTAGTTTCTTTTTTTTTTTTTTTTTTTTTTGCGGTACTGGGACATGAGCTCAGAACCCTGCACTTTCCAGGCAAGCGCTTATTCTACTGAGCTATCTTCCTGGCCCAAGTAAACCTAGTTTCTATGTAACTCATCAACAACACCTACTCTGCTGCTATTTTTACTGTGGAGAGTTTCTCTTTCTGCCTTCTGTTTTGTTGAGATTTTCCTATCTGCATTTCCAGCGCTGTGAAGTGTTGACATCAGCAGTCCAATCTGTTTCTCTTTGCCATGAATGAGGCCAATGCTGTATCGTGCTGAGACCCAGCAATTGCACTGTATAGTTCTCTAGTTTGAAGTTGGAATATTTCATTTGGAATTTCTCCTCTGTTCTTGTGTATAGGTCCTGAGCTAATCAACCTATTCTCTGTTACCAAATGTAATGTCATGTAGAAGCTGGCAAACCAATTGTCCAGTGTCACATTCAAAATGGCTTGGGCAATGGAGGGTGACTGTTCACAGCATCATTTGGTTGGTTACTCTACAAGTAAAGATCTGATGGCTGAGTTCAAGGATAAATGTCTAAATTGAAAGCATAGCAAGTTTTCATACTTAGGGCAGGCGAGATGTCTCAGTGGACTAAGTGCTTCCCCAGGCAATCGCAGGGACCGGGGTTCGATCTCCAGCACCACATGCTGCACTGGCCCCATCCCCAGACTCACTGAGCCAGCCACAGAGATAGGGCATTGTGACACATCCCTGTAATCCCAGAGCTCGGAAGGCTAAAAATAGGAGGATCACTATGTCTGATCTGTGTAGTGAGACCTTGCACCAAATACATTTTTTAAAAAAAAAAGTCTTCACACTTACAAGGGCATAAGTTTTTATGACTATTGTGATCCAGCACTTTCCAGTAAGTCTTTTTTTATTCCCACAATCAGCATGAGAAATCTGTGCTAAGTGCTGCAGACCTATGAATGCTTCCAGTTCAGTGAGTGAGGAGTTGCAGTGAATGCACTTCTGAACATGGCTGCTGGTGCCTAGCAGGCAATTCACTTGCATTTCGCCCTCTGTGTATTTCACGGTGTGTTGCAGCATTTCATCTGTTACGATTTCCAACACTGATGGCAGCACTGGCTTCCAGTCCAATGCCCTTCAGCCCTTGCTGCATCTTCAGACCCACTTCTAGCCTGGCTCATCCCAGTCGGTTGTGTGGCTATTTCCCAACATTTAGGCGCACCAAATATGCACTCCCAGTGGTTTCCCCACCATTGGAATCAAGGAGGTCTGCATTCCCGTGTCTTTATCAGCCGATTCTCATATCTTCTCACTGTCACAGGAATGTGGCTCATATGGCCTAAGTCAAGTTGTCAGCCTCGCCATCTGCCCACACCTCTCTTCTGTTATGAAAACACATATTTTACTGTAATAGATCAGCTTCGTGATCCATGCATGCGTCATCTAATGATTCACTTTTGACCACCTCCAAAATTTGCAAATCTAGTTTTTGTTACGCACTTGTACTGAATTGGGCTACTTTTACCTGAAAAATAAAAAATAACTTTAAAAAATCACAAATCCTATAGTGTGGGTCTATTGGACCCTCAGTGATGCTTGGATAAACACATGCAGAAGGGGCAAAAGCCTCACATTGCCCCTTTTGCACATTGGTGTACACCTTGCTGTGAGTCACACCAAGTGGGTATGCGCACAGATTGCTTCCTGCGTCCTGCAGTGAAAGGGACACCTGCTGGCCACTATAATGCTAGCGCACAAGTTTACAGGGGAAAGTTTTACATTTCTACCCACTTTAATTCTTTATATCTGGAATCAATTAGTATGTTCATGATAAATGTAGAATTCAGCATTCTACCTGAAATTGTTTTTGTGTGTGAATTGACATCACTTTTACTTTTTATTAATTATATTGCTCAATCCCCAATATTTCCTTACAGAACTTTTAGAATGAGTAGGTTTCATCTTTTATCTTAAAAAATTGAGCCTACACTTATTGCAATTAAAAATAAAAAAAGCATAGGGAACACTGCGTTAAAATATGCCGGAATTGTCACCAGGAACTTTAAATGTGTAGATTATGTTTTATCTTTAAAATAACACTGAATAAAACTCACCAGTGCTAAAATGTTCACTGACCATTGTTTATGACCATTTTAGCAGGAAAAAAATTCCAGTGCCCACATGTTAAAACCAAAAGATCACAAATGATTTTGTTAGCATTTAAACATATTTATGTACATAGCCTATATCTTTCTCTAAATTATTTAATGTTCTTTGTTCATAATGAATAATATTTGCTGCATATTGGCCCATAGTCACTTCATGAATATGAAGTTTAATTGTCCTATTTACAAACTTCCACTCACTTTCAGTTTTCTAAAACATCTAGCTGTGAATGCAGAATTATGTTCAAAAGATACAAGCTCTTCTGTCCCGTGTGCCTGAGTACCATCTTCTTATAGGACTGGTTTCCATCCACCAATGTGGCATGCTGTGGGCATGACTTTGCCAGTGCTTTCTCAAGGCTTAGTAGGCCTGACTCCTACACACGATTAGATAGCTTTCTCATTGAACATCTAATTATGCCACCATCCCTGTGGGAAGCCTGTGGAGATCTTGTCAGAGATGAGTCGATTTCTTCTATGATGTGCTACAGCATAGATACACCCTCACTGACACATATCCATAATATCATAGTATGCTACGTTTAGGTTTCAATTTCTACTAGAACAGAAACTTCTGGAGAGTAAGGTTTGTACCTGAGGCTTCTGGTTGACTTTTCCCCAGTCTAATCCATTGCCCTGAAAATGGTTCTCAAGAAATGAGAGGCCGATGTCTTGAAATATCTTCTCTGGTGATAGAATAAAAAGTTCCTAACTCTAGGAAGCACACATTGGTCAGCTTTAATTTACACATCTGTGTGGAGGAGGGAAAGGGCTTTTTGTACCAATGGATGAAACTTATGTCCTAGGCCTTAACCACTGCCATGGCGTGCTTATACTCAATAGCTGATATGAAAAAGATGAGGTAAGGGGACGGGTGCTTCTTGCTGCTATGGAACAATTCAAAGAACTCAGCAGCACTTCGCAGAGTTCACCATGATCACAGAATCAAATTTTATGTACTGTTTTTTTGGGGGGGAGGGGCGGGCTTAGCTGGGCCCAGACGGAAGCACCTGGCTTCTTTCTAAGGACTCAGAGCCTCACACAAGTGTGCATCTTTGCATTCTCCATTTATGTCCTAGTTTGGGCAAAGCCAATGCTGGAAAGTAATCTTACCGTCTCTTGAATTTTGCTGAAATTTGAGCTGTTCTGGGTTCCATTTTATGAGCATCCTCAGATTTTTATAAACAGTGAGAAAAACAACAAATTCCTTTCAGTAATATCATCTATTTGCGAGTAGTTTTCCTCCTCTGAACAATAATATTGGTTGTATATGTACTTATACTTTCATAAAATTCTTTTCACATGAGGTATTGGTGTCTATAAACCAAAACTCAGTACATGATTAAAAGCAAGAATATTCTTCAGTCGTGTATCTCTAGCAACATGCTTAGCAGCTGATTATGGTGCTGTGCAAAGTGCCCATAAGGAGGTAGAGGGTGGCTGTGTGAGCAATGAAATGAAGCCTTTATCTCCAGGAAAAAAAGTGTGGGAATCCACCCGCGAAGCTCCCGCATGGAAGTAAGGCTCAGGCCGCAGCCCCTTGGAGTGTGGAGCGGCCTGGGAGGGAGTTAGCTGCAGAAGGGCCCTCTGGGCACTGACCCCGGGGGGCTGCCATTACAGAGCACCCCAGCCTGCTGCCCGCCCTGTCCTCCTTGCGGCTGAGCCCTTCTGGCTTCCCTCAGGGAGCAGGGAGCTGCCCAGCCACCGGCCACCGGGCGCACAGGGAGGCGGCTGTCTCGCTCCGTGGCTACTTCTTCCTGCTTCTGCTTTTCACTATGCAGTTTGTTTGGATCAAACTCAGGGCCTTCACACTAAACTACAGCGTCCCAGAGTGGCGGCATGAAAGGCAAGGCCGTGTCTCCACAGGCCCAGCCCCAGCTTCCTCTTTGTCGCTGCTGGCACAGCCTGCCAGCTGTCACTCTGTGCTGCCTCCCGCTGAGGACCTGTCCAACACCTTCACAAAGCTTTGGTCTCTTCTGGTGTGTTTCCCCTGTGACAGTAATAGCAGCTATCTTATAACATAAGTAATTCCAATTATTGTCAAAAATACCGAGCTTTCGGGAGAACTTTCGTTGTCTGCCCTATGACAAAGCATACTCTCAACTACCTTCCTGCTCCTCTTATTTCTCCAGATACACAGTACTATGTGTCACCTTGACTTTCTGACTTTCTGCATTAAGCATGGAGAACTGTTTGTGAATGTGGGGTCCAGGCGCTGTGTGTAGCAAGGTGCTCAGGGCATCCGCACACCCCAAATTACAGATGGAGGAGAGCCTAACACAGTGCCCCTGTACCCCCTGTATAGGATCCCCTGAGTTCTACTTTGTGGCATAAAAATCCCACCCAGCTGTTCATAGTCATTGATTCCACAATTTGTTTAAATTCTGTATGAATAATTCCACAGGAATATTGACATGACAGAGGAAGTTGACAGTTTTGATTATGCAAGGAAAGTGTGATCATTTCTCCTTCATGGACCTCATGCCACGAGGTGTCATCAGACTCCAGGGCCCAGTTAAGTTTGCCTTGTTCATGCTGGTTTCAAATCTTTCTCCGTCTTAGGCAGCTAAATCTTAGGAAAACTGCCGAGCTGAGAAAGCTGAGCCATCCTGCTAGATTGTGCATGCTACTTCTCATCTATAAAATGTGGATAATTCCATCAAATGGAGAGAACTCACCTCTTTCTCATTGAACAAGCTGCTTAAATAATGGGTATAAAGTTAAGTGGCTTTGTCTCTGTCACCTGACCAGCTATGGGGTATCAGTGAACAGAATCCTCCCATGTTTCTTCTCTGTCCTCTTTCTTCCTACTGCTGATGGCTAAGGACAGAACCTTCCACTAGATACACATGAGATCATTTTTGATGCCACATAAGAACACACTCTAAAATTCAGCTCTCCCTTCTAGGATAGGCATAGTACTTTTACTGTACATATGCTAATGTCAGTTTGGAAGCAAGTTGATACAGTAATCAGCAAAGACATCTATAGGTGCCGCATGCATGAGAAAAATGTTGTGGGACTTTTCATGGGAATGACCAATGCCTGGAAAGCTCGTTGCATGGGTTCTCTTGTTCCCCAGCCTCATGGGAACATCGTCCCCAGTCCCCAGTACTTGGGCTGCTTTTCTAAATAAAAATCCGTTGTGTCCTTGCCAAAGCGTCCTTTACCTTCCACTTCCCTACTGGAGAGATTCCAGTCTCATGAGAACAGAAAACCCTTGCCCATGCCCAGCCCGGTGACTGGAGCTTCGCCAACGCTGTGCTCCATGAAGCACGTGTTGCGGAAGTTCTTTGATCATACTCTGTGCAATTTAACAGTTCTGCATTTCTGTCACATATGAGAGGGTCACATATGCCTTGGTCAGGCAGAGAACGGAGCTTCTTGCTCCACACATCATCTCTGAGGAAATCTTCTGAAGGTGCAGCTGATCATTGCTCTGTCTCTGATAAGGCGGGTGCTGCCCATGCTGAAATGCTTTCCGCTCCATTTTATTTTTGTTGCATTCCACCGCCATCTCCACATGCTGTTTCCCTCCCTGGAGCCTAGTCAGCAGTCCTGTTCTATCCAGAGTAATAAACATGGCAAAATGCATGTGACACATTAAACCTAGAAGGAAGGAGTGAGAGGGAGCACGGGAGCCCAGCTTTTGAGTGTGTTTGTGTGTACACACATGAGTGTGTGCTTCTCGAAAATATTTTTTAAATATCTTTTTTTTAAGGAGCTGGGGACATAGCTCAGTGGAATAAATGTTTGCCTGTCAAGCTCAAGGTCCTGAATTTGACTGCTGGTACCACACACACACACACACACACACACACACACACGCACATCTTTTAAAAATATTATGTCAGCTTCTTCTCGGCTTCTTTATTCTCCATTTTAGTTCTCAAATGCCTTATTCTTCCCAAATGAAATCTTAACACCATTTTTGATCCTTTTCCTTCCTCCCCGATTGACTGACTTGATTTGCACATTTTCTCCATTACCATCTAGAAATTTTTAAGCCTTTATTTTTTTCAGATAAGTCTTAGGTTCTCCAGTAGCTTTTAATGCTAAAATCTTCTTAATTCTCACACAAACCATTGAAATACCTTCTTCTTGGTTGTATCAGGTTCCACTTAGCTGTTTGAAAATGTCAAATTTAACTAATTTGTTCAGCAAAAGGCATAACACATTGTCTCGCTGTACCAGGCCTGTACTATCACAACAGCGCTACACCAGAAAGAGCCGCGCTCTCTCAGCAGCCTACACACAGCTCTACAATGTCCATTCCTTTGAGAGTACATGGGTTAAGCTCAGTTCCGCCGGTCTGCCCTGGGCTTTGGTCATCCAGGCCAGTCCAAAGAGGACTGTGAGGCAGGGTGGCCTTGGGTGGCTCCAGCGGGCCAGTGTGGACTTCTTAGGGGAGTATAGGGTTTCCAAGAATCAAGTTGCCCCAGGCAATGAGGCCATGGTCACTTGGGCCTCTTTCTATGGACACAGCCTGAGGTTCAAGGTGCAGAGAGGCTGACGCAGGCTCAGGAGCACAGTCACCTTCGGTGAGGGGAGCTGAGGACTCTTGCTGTCAAGGGCAGGGCAGGAGCAAAGAGCCTGTGTGACTCGCATACCAAAACTGTGACGATTATGTGAATAAAACTCCGAAGTCAAGTGGGACTGTCTTGGAGGTGATTGAGTGGGAAGATAAAATTCTATCAGAAATTGATCTCTCTCTCACACACCCCCCCCCACTCTCCTCATTTCTACTCTGTAACCGTTAGCCCATTCATCCTCACCGGGCTGGCTTGGAGGCTGCAGGTGGCTTCTTCCCTGCAGTCACAGGAAGCTCCTGCCTGTAGCCATCCCTGAAGAAAGCATCCAGGGAGGAACAGTGACTTCTCCTCTCCGTGGTCAGCAGCTCTGTACCTGCTCAGCAGCTCACAGACCCCTAACCCTGCATTTTGCTGTAGCGACTGATGGATGAGCCTTTCACTAACACAAGAAGACACTTGCCTCCTGCACCCAGCACCACAGGAACTGGCTCTCAGGTCAGCTGGGTGCAACCAGTTGACCACCACCATCTGGAAAGCCACCATGGGATGAGCCACAGTGCACACTTGCCAGTACCCAAGCTGGGCTTGGTGTCCTTTTCTTACCCAAGCAGAAAGCAAAGAAAATGTGCTTTACCTGAGTGCAGAAGAAGGGTAAGGAGCAGACGACAGGCAGGCAACCCTTGGTCTCTTGTCACTTGTTCCCTGCACTTCGTCAAGTGACACAGTTTCCCAAGACACAGAACTCACCCCATCACCTCCCCGTGGAAGTGGCTCCCATGCCCCACCTTGCTGCAAGTATTTTAGGTCAATGCATGAAACTCTTCCCAATGTGCTATGCACTTGTGACCTCTGCACTGTTTCTCTCCTTCCCTCTCATGGTTGCCCAAAGATTTCACAAATCTCTGCCATGGTGATCTGCTCTCCATGGCAGGAACGCAACTCTGCTAAGCTTCAATTCAATCTCCTTATTATCTGGTCCCAAACTCTGTCTTCTGCGTTGTTCCCTTGAAGAGCTTTCCAAATATGCAACCAAGTCATACAACATTTTTGTCCTCGAATGCCTCATATCCTGTTGTTGTTTAGAGGCTTTGCTTACCCTCTTCATGTAGAACATGCTTGCCTTCTCATTCTCTGTGGGGAATAGCCCTGACTGTTCTTCAAGGCACGGGTCAGTATCTCTGCTTGATAGGCTGTGCTGTGCACATAAGTTTCTCACTCATTTTCTCCCATTGTCCTTGTCATTATGCCTTTTAATAGCTTGTATCTTTGTATATTTGCCCCTGTGGAATTCTATTTTAGTGTTTTGATCGTCTGCAAATGGAACACCTACCTTATCTGTGCAATATTTTTCAATAGTTATTTTGTTTAGTACTTGAGAAAATATATGTAAGTGCTAGTGACTGAATATAAAAGGATACAATGTAGATAAAATATTTACTGTGTTTGTGGGTTTTAAAGTCAATATTATTAAAATGTTTGTATTCTGGAAAAACAATACACAGACTCAACAAAACTTCTACTTAAGTACTATTGATATTATTTGCAGAAGGAGAAAAATGTCCTAAAATTCTTTTAGAACCACAAAAACCTATATAGGCAGAACTATTTTGTCTTTTGAAAAAGCATGAGGCATCACACTCTTTGATTTTCAAATGCGTTCCAAATATTTAGGAAGCAAAGCATCACTGTATTGGCAGAAATGCAGACAAACAGAGCAGTGGAAAAGGACAAGGGTCCTACGGGCAAATTCACAAAGCCATAGCCAAATGAATTTTGACAAAAGGGTTAAGAACACACATTAGAGAAAGGGCGGTCTGTTCCATAAATGATGCTGGGAAACTTGAAAGCCTACATGTAGGAAAATCAACTTAGACCTGCATCTCTCACCAGTTACGCAAATCAATTGCAAACGAATTAGAGATCTAGATACAGAATCTGAAACCATGAAACTACCAAGGAAAACACAGGGTAGATATTTCAGAACACTGGAGTGGTCAAGAATGGGTGATGGAAGGCTCAAAGAGCACAGGAAACCATGTAGAAAATAGATTGATGGGGCCCAGTGTGGTGGTGCATGCCTGGAATCCCAGCAAGGGACCTCACAAGTTCAAGCCCAGCCTGAGCTGTTGTAAGACTCTCCTCAACACTAACATCCCACAAGGGCCCAGAAGTAACTCAGAGGTAGGGTCAGTCCTCCATACTGCAAAAATAACAGTGAAAAAGCAAAAGACAGTATTAAAATGCTCTGTACTGCAAAAGATTTAATAATCAGAAAAGACAACCTACAGGGTGGTAGAAAATATTTGCAAAGTACAGTTCAGATTAATATCCAGGATATGTAAGGAACTTAATTCAATATCAAACAGCATGTGTCAAATATGATTTGGAAAATCGCTCTAAGTAAACATTTCTGAAAGCAAAATATAAAGATGGACAAAAAAATGGATGAAAAAATGAGATATCACTGATCCAGCAGGGATATACTTATCCAATCCATAATGAGATATCAAGTCTCACCAATTAAAAAAGTACTATCATAAATGACAAAGGGGATACCTTACATGTTGGTGGGGAGTAAATTATCAAGGTAATTACAGAAGACAGTTGGGAAATTCTCAAAGATGTTAAAGCAATTTTACGACACCATCAGACTCACCTGGGCCCTCAAGGTCACTACAGCACAGTCAACACCGCCAAGCAATGGAAACAATCTAGGTTTCCATCATCGCATGAGTGGGTGAGGAAAACGTGGTGCATTTGTACAACAATGAGGTCTTCTCTGGGAAGAAAAGAAGTTGACCTCTTATGCTCTGTGACTCTTGTGATGGGGCCAGAGATCACCATGTTATGCAATAAGCCAGAGACAGGAAAAGAAGTGCCACAGGATCTCATGCATATGTAATGTAGACAAAGAAGGAGAGGAAGAAAAAAGACAGCAAAGAGTGAAAGGAAGGGAAAAATGAAACAAAGAGAGAGAAAGGAAGGAATAAAGTGAGAAAAAAGAAAGGAAGAAAGAGAGAGGAGAGGATGAAAGGAAGAGAGAAAGAGAAGAAAGAAAAAAGAAAGAAAGACAGAAAGAAAGAAAGCAGGTAAATAGATGACTGATGGAGCAAACTAAATACTCTTTACAGTCAAGGGAACAATTAACTGAAAATACCAAAAGGTTGATCTCACAGATACCAACAGAGACATAGTGGTCCCCGTGGCTAGGGAGTGTGGGGGACCTTATAAAGGATGCGCCTAGGACGCTAACTTCTACATAGACTTGGGGAACAAAGTCCTGACATTCTGCGGCCCATGAGAGGACCACAGATAACTATTATGTAGTATGATTTTTTTAAGTGAAAAAAAAAAAGAATTTCAAACATTTTTACTAAAAAAGCACTGATATGCTTTGAGGAGAGAGATGCTTTTAGTTTCCTCTGGACATTGTATGATGCACTCCATGGTTGTGTCAAAGTAACCTGTGGTACCCTAGATGCATATAACACTTTTGTACATCAAAAGGTTTTTAAAGAATTAAAGACCAGCTTTTGAAATTTAGGTCAGCAAAATCACTTTCAGTCCTAAGCATTAGAATAAGAATGAGAAACTGTTTAAAATTTTTTATTTTTCTCCAAAACCCATTAAAACACCTGAGTCTGTGAAATTCAAAAGTAATGACAAATTCTGTCTTTAAAGGTACCATTGTTTTATTAGTTATGAAACATTTTCTCCTTTTCCTTTTTTTTACAAAATCCATACCACTATCTTTTGAAATCAAGTACCTGCCATTTCCTCTTCTGTCTAAATATATTCTGTCTTGAATATCTTCTCTCCCTAAGAGGAGATAGATGAGCTTTTGCTCCATTCTGTAAGCCCCTCTGTGGCCGTGACAGATGAGTGGACTTGGGGCCATGTTCATTCTTATCTCCTTTGAAACACAAAATCTGGCAGCCACTTATCAAAGCTTTAATGAGTGGAGATAAACCTTGATAGAAAAATGTCTCTGGACTGCCATGACTTTTAGCGAGAATAAACTATTTAAACTAAAAGCAGCTGTTTGACTTTTTTCTTAAAAAAAAAAATAGATTTAAAAGTAAAATTTCCACCTCAAGAATGACACCAAGCCAACAGCTTTCAGTCAAGTGCAAATGCCAGGTGCACCTGACATTGCTGTGCCTGTAACTGGCACATGTGGAAATCGTTACATCCACGCTGCTTTGGCTGCTGTACTGCGATGCTCGCCTGGGTTGCAATGATGATCGTTCAAGTCAGCCTGATCGGGGCACGGTGCTGATGCAGCAACGTAGGCCAAGAAGCTTGCAACTGCTACATGTTATTTTCTATCAATTGCTAAATCCATTCACTAGATTCTAACTTATGCTTTAGCAACTGAGAATTCCCCTGACAGTTCTTAGGGTAGATTCTTGTACCCTAGTAGAGTAAGGTGATTCAGCAGGCACCCACTCCCCTACCAAAAGAGAGACAAAAAATCAGTTAAGTGGCAGGGAAGCGCCATCTTTGCGAAAGTCAGCTAACAAAGTTTTATGTATTAGAAGGGCTGGAAATGCACATTTTGAGTTAGAAAATTGTCCCCCTGTGGAACCTGGCTTGTTCCTCCCAGCTTGCTCTTCTGCCTTCCCTCACTGAAATGTACACACGCATGGATTAGTTTTCCTCCTTCGAGGCTTATCTGCTGAAAACTCCAGCAGTCAGGTTTCCCTTGCAGAGTCAGTAGGTTGACAGAGAACAAAATGGACTGTGTTTCCAAGTTGTCTCTTTGGTTGATATTTGCATTTCTTCCTTTCACTTTCCTTTCCTTTCCTTTCCTTCTCTATCAGGGCAGAGGACAGTGTTGCTTCATTGAAAAAAATGTTTTCCTTTTCATAATGGTCATTTACAATACAGATAGATGTATAGATATGCAGCCACTGCACATGACACCGAATTGCACGTGATCATAGAGGGCTCAGCCCTATGCTGCCTCAGCACGGACACTTTCTGTCAGTGAGCATGCTCACAGAGGAGCCCTTTTCCAGTCCTGTCAGAGAATGGATGCCATCAAGTCTGATTCTCAAGTTCCTCTGTCATTTTCTAACTCTTCCAAATTTTGCTTTAAGAAACACATTTCTTCTTCAATAAACCTCAAAGTATATTTTAGAACTCAAATTACATTTTGTTGAGCACTTTAAATGTGAAAATCCTACTCTTTTTTATACTGCATTTTCTTGAGTAGAGTGAAAGGCTCCCTTCTGTTGGCGCTTGCAATGTCATGGTTAATACCCATTTGCCTTGTCTTTGGTTTTTGGTGGACTATAATCTTGAAAAAATGTAGGTCTCACTTCCGTTTTAGTTGTGGACATACTTTGCATGGAATAGATATACATGATCAATGAGCTTAAGTAGTACTACTAATTTGAAATTATAAAATACGTTCCTTGTTTAAGATTTTTCAAAGTGAAATTGTAATGGACATAGGCCTTACTTTATCTTGGTCTTAACCATCCAGCAGAAAAGTCTAACCATGAAGTATAAAAAGGAAAGCCATATTAATATGCTGAGTTGTAAAAGGCTCAAGTCACCAGCCCTCGATAATGCCAGAGGAGCCGATAATCCACTACTGATATGAACTGTTGAACTAAATATACAGCTACCTTCTCTTTGTGCAATGAAAAGCAAGTCTAATGATGTTTAGACAAGAAATCATGTCATCTTGTACTTATTTTTTTTTTTTTTTTTTGTCTTTTTGAGACAGAGTCTCGCTATGCAGTTCAGACTGGCCTTGAGCTCACTTTTGTAGCCAAAGCTGGTCTCTAACTTGCATTGATCTTCCTGCCTCAGCTTCCCAAGTGCTGGGATTACAGGCGTGCACTACCACGCCTACTTGTATCTTGTACTCTGAGCAACTATGATGAAGACATTATGCAATGTACTATTGTAAAATAATAATAATAATAATAATAATAATAATAATAATAATTTTTTTTAAGAAAATGGCAGTGAAGAGCTTGCTACTTCTGATTTGCAGGGGTAAGTGGAAGCAACAGAAAGTTGATTGCAGGGGAGAGTAAATCTATGTAAAGTGAAGAAAACCAGCCTCATCCCTTCAAGAAAAGGGTCTCAAGGGTTTACTATTCCTACAATGAAACCTATGTGAGGAATTTTATTCTTTACACTGTAGCATTAGAAAAGGACTCTTTTTAAACATTATGTCTCCATTCTTTGAATTATCAGACACTTGGGAGATATTACTTACAAAAATCGCTTCATTCCAAAACAAGTAAGTAAAATTGCAAAAAGTCAATACTGTTTAGAAGTTTTATCCCATTTACTGGACTGCTGCGCCTTTCCTAGTCCTCAATACTCTTTAGAGGAGGCTTCTGCACAGCAAGATACTTTTGATGGCTTCTCCAATGCCTTGGATGTAACCAAAACTGTTTCTGGAAACATCTCCAGCTAGCTGCCCTTTGCTGCTCTCTTAGGAGGTCCTGAAATCTCTTGAAGTTGTTTCCTCATTTAACCAACAGTGGGGAATTTGTCCAGATAATTCTTTCAATGTGGATTCTACTTTTCTCATCTTTTCTTACCTGTTTGCTCACATTTGAATTCGCTTTTAATCTTTTCCAGTTATCTCTGATTCAGCACATTCCATTGTCAGTTATGCTGTGATAGAAACCCAACCTTAAACACTTTCACAGAGCTGTTCCCACTCATCTTTTTACTCTTCAATTATAATCACTTGCTAATAGTCTAGTGATCTGAATAACTATGCATACACAGAAACAAACCACCTCCTTCTTAGCCACTGCATTTTGGTAGTGAATTTCTGCTGAGATTGGGCATGGCATCTGGCCAGCACCTGGAAAGACAGTTCACTGTTGGTTCTGGTTAACCCAATGTGGTGGTTTGTGTCTATTGTCCCCTCAAAACCTCATGCAGTCATGGGGCAAATCTCAAACTAGAATTTGAGATTAATTCATGATCAACGCTAGAATTGTGGGTCTTATAAGACTTCTGAGATTATGAGTGTGAATACTACACCCAGCCTGGGGTGTAGAGACTGAATGCAATTTAGGGGAGACAGACTTCCACTCTGTATTCATTGCTGCCACTCCTCCGCCAATTTGCTCTCTGCTCTTTGCCACCACCATGAAAGACTGCTCTCTGCCATGTGCCACTCTGCCTTGGAGCCAGCTAAGTGTGGACTGAACCCTCCAGTAATTGTGAGCTATGTAAACCTTTCCTTCTTTCATTTTGGATGTTGGGTTATTTGTCCCAGCAATGAGAGAAGAGTAACCAAGACACTCAAATGATTGCTTGCCTGTATGCTCTGCACATGCAAACCTTCTGAATATTTCAGTTGGAGAAGCCACCCTGTCTGCTCAGGGTTCAGTCACCATAGCTGGAACACATTTTTCAATGCAGGGAGCTGTGAGTGATGCAGAACTAACCCTCCCCAAGCTCTGCGTAGTCACACTTTCTTATTGCCCCTGGTTTAAGCTTTATACATCTGATGTTTCTTCAAAACATCTGATCACAGGAAAAGCTGTTCTCTGATACACACCTAGATTGGCCTGCTCAATCCCTTGACACCTCTACCAGATCTGAACCGTGTTTGACATCACATGCACACGCGTGCACACACACACACACACACACACACTCGACTGTTCGAGGTGACAGTGCAAAGAGGCTTCTGTCTCCCTTGCTTGTGTCATCTAGAGCATGTAAATTTCACTTTAACAATGCATGGAAGGAAGAACAGCTAGAGGATCCAGTCACATCTTGCTTGTCATCCAGTGTCTGCCGAATACCCAAGACATAGCCCTTGTGGGGGGCCTCATGCTCATGTGTGAAATCCACTCGAATGGATTCTCAAACTGCTATTCCAATAGGAAGTAATAAAGTTTAAAAAGCAAAATGCCTGGACCTCATGTCTCACTCTTCCACGTTGATTTATTTTCATACTATTTTTTGCAAGGATTCCTTAAGAATTAACCACTTAAATGTGGCTCTGTATCTTATGAAAAGTTTTGGTAACCCTGAAATAATTAAATTTGTCTTTGAGATAACTTTGCTACCGTTAATGATACCCACTCTCCTTAAATGCCCTGAAGAACAAACTCACTGTGAAATTCTGGGGAAACTATATCTTTGCATACTACTTCCTACAGTTTGTTGTCAAGTGATAGAATATTTACTTACTTCGTTGGTCTTCATTTTCAGAAAGTATATAGTTATAGATACCACTTAACAGTTGTAATTAGTAGAACCAGAGAGATAGCTCAGCACCATATGAGTCTGCCTGGCAAGCAAAAAGTCCTGAGTTTGAGCCCTGGTAATATATAATTAGTTTATCTAGAGCTTGGAAATACCTAAATTGATGGTCCACAATTTATTTTCTAAATTTATTATAGTTGCTCTGTTACCTCTTGCTTAAGTTTTTCTGACTCAAAGAATTATGGACAGACAGTTGAGAATACAACATAAATAAATTAGGATGAGAAATAAATTAATCATGAAAATTAAATGAAATACTCTAACATAGTATTACTTTTTTTTTCTGTACTTAGTACAGCGTCTACAGGGTCTCACTATGTAGACTGGATTCATATGATCTGCCCGTGTTCAGCCTCCCAAGTGCTGGGATGACAGGCCTGTGCCACTATGCCCAGTCTCAATCGCCATCTCAGTGCACCCCTCAGGTGGGGCTGGCATAGCACTAGGAGGATCAAATCTCAGTCGCTGTGCTCTGCCTAAGCAGGTGCTTTAGTCTGCTGAGCTAACTGGCTGGCCCTAGTATCACAATTTTTTAACATAAAATTAATCAGTATTTGTGTAACATTAGCCCTTTCTTTGACAAAAGAGTCTTTGTGTCAAAAGTTTGAGACAATAGTCATGACGAGGCTGACATTCATGTTGCTCATTAGCATTTGGCCAAGTGGAGACTGGCTACTTTTAACAATGTTTGTTCAATAAAAATCTGTGAGGAGAGAAATAATCAGTGCTGCTTGCAGAGTTTTCTTTTGTGGTGAGAATGTGACATAAATATTTAACAAAGAAAGGGCCGGGGTCTCTCACCAACACCCTCTGCTACTGAAAAGCTGGTGGCCACACATCACAGGTCTTTTTCTTGACATCTGGCATGTCTGGAAAGAATGCTTAACAAAATAAAAAATAAAAAAATAAAAATAAAGCGTGAACTCCTAACACACACACACACACACACACACACACACACACACGAGAGCAGTGTGTACATAACAATGTGAGCATGTCCTGTTAGAGGATTCTGGGAAAATAGCTGGGACACATGTGGAGCGAGACAGCTGCTAGGTTGCTTTAAGGCTGAACAGATTTATACGTCTCCACCTACTCCCTGCACATTAATATCAGGCCCCCTCACAGTGATTAATATTAACGGCACTGCAAAGAAAACAAGTGTGTCTTTCTTTGGAAAAAAAAACAAAAAAAAAGACCGCAGAATTTTTGAATTGACTCGAAGTATCAGAGTATGGCAGTAAGAAATGTTCTTTTAGGCGAGACTGAAGAATGCTTGACATAAACCCAAACAAGAACTGGAAAGTATGACAGGATTGCTGCTGCCTCCGCACGCGTGGCCAGGCCAGGGTTCCTGCTCGTGAACCGGAGTCCCTCACATCCTCCCGCAGTCCTCCGCAGAACACTGAGAAGACAAAAGTGGATTTAAAAACCTGAATGAAGCGATGCTAGGAAATGCAATCTGGGGAGTGATGTTGCCTTAGAACTGTGTTTGTAACTGTTTTAAGCTTGACCTATGTGCACGGTCTCCTGTTCATCTCTGTGTCCCTCGCCCTGTCTCTCTGTTTTCCTTCCCCTTCCCCCAACCTCTGCCCCGACTCCTTGCATTATGCCCAGAGGGTTGAAGAGCCTTTGCCCAAAAGGTACACGGCATGGTGCAGGTTAACTGTCAAGTCTGAGCAGCAAACCCAGGACAGCATGGACAGAATCCAGTAAAGTGACTTTATCGGCAAAAAGCGTCTGCACAAAGGATGGGGGGTGGCGGGGAGGGGACGACGACTCCGCGCACATTAGCAGCAGCCGGCACCTCTTGCCTCAGGGACAGGTGTGGAGGTCCTGGGAGTCCCTGAAGCCCCACTGATGGCCCAGGGCCTGGGGGACAATGCAGCCACTGGCTGTGTGTCTGGGGATGATCAGACTCGGGCAGGGGACTCTGGCTTCGCTGTCCTCAGGCCTCCAGCCCAGCAAGGTCTCGTGTGAGAAGCAGGTAAGGGCTGAAACTGGAGCACAGCAAGGGGTAGCAGGTGGAGTGGTTGCCCCCAGGCGGCTTCCACAAAAACAGGAAGGGGATGCCGCGGACTCCAGAGGAATGCAGTGGGAGGAGGAGAGGGAAACAATGGCGAGTACGGCCAGTCCGGGTAAGGCGCGAGCGGTGACCTAACCGCTAATAGGGCGGAGGCGTCAGAGCTTTGCCAGTGAGTTCTGCAGAAGACACGGCGCCCTGCGGCCTTCCTCAGGGCCCTGCCCGGGCTGTGGATCCTCTCATCTCGTCGTTCCGCCACCCTGTAGCACTTCTGGAGGAGCTCTTTAGTGAGGGTCTTCAGTGGCGCTGTCGTGGCTACCCCCCTGTCCCGAATCTACTCCATGCATTTCACCCTCCTGGGCATTTTGACTTTGAAGTGTGCCTGAGCCAGTGAATAAAGTGGGTGTGGAGACATCATGATGGCTTAATGTGACAGAAACGGCATCAGGGTAGATCGTAGACCATGTCAGAAAGCGAGGTTGGTGAGCGTCGGACTGAGCACTGAACGAGAGTACGTTAAGGCGGCTTAGTGGCAGTGTGGACCTTACCACTGAGCATTTCTAAACCTTACACATTCTCCCAGATCAAGAAGAAGAGGTCGCGCAGGGATGGGCAGAGGAGGAAGTGGAGCAACGGAAGGGGAGGACGCCAAGGGTGACTGAGAAGAATCCCATTTCATTCACCCAGGAGGGTAGCAATGAAGTTGTTTTTAACAACTTAGTCCTCAGTGTACGCAGCTCGGTCCCCGGGGTATTCAGCTCCGCCCCTGATACGCGCAGCTCCGCCCCCAGTATATGCAACACTGTCCAAATGCAGGGCGGATGCCCTGGCTAAGTGGAGGCCGCTATGTTCTGAAGAGTCTTAATCTTAATCCAGGAGGAGGCCGAGGGGGCCGAGGACGCCACACGGCTCATGGTGTCAGAATTATTCAGGAAAGACACAACCTCTTGCTGCCAAGACCAGAAATGAGATTCTTCTGTGTTCCAGCAAAGACGATATTTTACAGTAATGCACCGTGTCCTACTCAAGATTACTGTGGCCATGTTTTATGGTTCTGTTCTTCACCATATTTTAAAATTTTAACTCTTACTGTTGCATAAAAACACATTTCAGAGATTTTCCAAAGGGAAAATGCACCTGATGTGGTCCGGGCAGCTAGTTTATCTAGTTTTTCTCAGGGACACTGTTAGAAAGTGGAGTAAGATGCAAATTCCTGAGCTAATGTTCAATTACGTTGTTTGGATAGACACTACGTGAGAACTATGTGAGGATTAAGATCCAGGTACCTGTGAGCGGCAGTGCAGTTTTGTGTAAATGATGCCTGCCAAGTCTGAAGACAGTGCTGGGACAAGGCGTTGACCTGGATCAAGGGACAACCTCATGCCGTGTACTGACGATGGAGGAGCCCAGGGGCCTGTGGCGGCAGACGGGCACCCGCCTCCCGCTGGCCTGAGTGATCATGTTGTTCACAACAACTCTGCTCCTCTGGTCCCTGGTGAAATCTTGCAGGGCTGCTGTCAAGAGTGACTCTGCTTAGTGACCCTTGGCTTCCGCTGCTTTTGGTGGTCATCAGCCAAAGTCTGCCTTTCTCTATTGCCTGAGATAGGAATTTGGCAAGGACCTGAACTGGAGATACAAAATTTTCCTGCTTCCAACATATACAATTGTTCTTGTAATGTTTTAGCTGGTAGTTATACAGATCACAGTTAAAGCCTACTGTGAGACTAGGAAAAGCCACAAATTGAAAAGTAAAGAAAAGAAGCAAAAAGAAAAGACCAAATAGCTCAGTAGATTAAGGCATCTACAAGCAGGAGCACGGGCTAGGGGTTCAATCCCTGGTCTGCTGAGCCAGCCCTGCCCCCGGGGTGTGCTGAGATGGAAATTGAGACTGGGCATGGTGGCGTGCACCTGTAATCCCAGCTCTTGAAAGGCTGTAAACATGTGGGTCACTATGAGTCTGTTCTAGTAATGAGACCCTGAACACCCCGTAGGCTCTTCCCTAAAATACAACAAAAAGAAAAAGAAAGAAAGAACAGAATAAAACAGAATAGAGCAGAAAAGAAAGGAAAGGAAAAGAACAGAACAGAACAGAACAGAACAGGCCTGTAAAACTGTGCAGGTCAGTTTGGAGCTTCTACATTCCTCTGTTAGAAATGTACCTGTATCCCATGTGAATCCTGATCAACTAGGTACATTCATGGTTTCCTCATCTGTAACATAGGGACCACATTAGAACCTTGCTTTTTGTGCAGTGTATCACATGGGTTAATATATGTAAATTGCTTAAAACCCTATGACAAGGATCTGCTGTTAATACTTGCAGTGCATTTAGTTTTGAAGATGCACATAAGATTACTTACTTATTTTTAATGCCTGAGGTTATGGTACTCTATAATTCTGACCAAGATGAAGCACCCTACATAGTAGGCTATAATTCACCGTTTTCATATTTGCGATAAGTCAACCACTGACCTACAGGTAGTTCCTTGGGAGCAATGCCATTTATCACAGCCAATCAAAGCAAAATTTATTGCGTTCTCTTTACTTTTCCTTAACTATGCACACTCTTACTACTGAACTACATTTTAGCCAAAAAAGAGTCAAGGCTGATATTTGAAGCTCTCTGTATTCAAGAAGTTAGAGAAAATGTGCATCTTCAGACAAAAACACAGCTGAAGTTTGGTTACGGTTAAATGCCTTGAATATAAACTTTCTGTTAAGTACTTAAATCAGTCCAACATCTGGCCGGCCATTTATTATTCATTCTGCTTGCTAGGGGGAATATTGCAAATGACAAAGCATATGTTGATTTGGGGTCATTTCAATAAAAACTCTTTCTTATGCAAATATTTATCTTAAATTCCTTAACGTTACTAATGATGGCAAAGATTTTGGACAACAGAATATTGTCAGTACTGGGGACATAGGACATGCAGGGGGCCCAGAGCTGCCAGGGTAAACTGAAATTCCGATTGTGTGATTCTTCAGAAAGTTGCTTATGATGTTTAAATCCTCGTGTCCATGTTGTTTTGCAAGCAGAAAAAGCAGTCATAGATACGAGAGTGATTTAAACAAAATGTAGCTGCATGTTTTTAATGTAGTCATAGGAGAGCTGGCATTTTTGGTTTATTAAATATTTTCTTATATTATTTTTTAGTTTATTTTCTTAATACACATTTGGCATGCATGGAGCTTACATTGGTCTTGGTGCATGTCGGAACACAGTCTGTTTCATTTTCTAAAATTCCCTCTGCCTGCCCACCTCCTTCCTCTCTCCATCCCTGGATCGTTTTCCGCTTCTCATCATTCTTGTCTCATTCGCAGAACACACAACATCTACTTAGTACGTGGGTGCCAGGTTCCTGTGCACCCCACAGCTCAGCCAGTACCCAGGAAACCCAGCGTGCCATCATATCTTAAATCAGTGAGCTTCAAGGACATGAGCCCCTAGATTCGTACCACTCACAATGCGTGAGACCAAGTAGACCAAGTAGAGACCAAGTAGAAATTCCAGTAATAGTGTGTGTGTGTGCAGGTATGTGTGTGTGTGTGTGTGTGTGTGTGTATGTGTATGTGCATTAGAAAGTTAGCATGGAACACTCCCAGAAGTGCCAGTCAAGATCTCAACCCTGACACGTCCTTTTCAAGTTTTGCACACAGCAGTGGGCATGTCTAGCACTATTGCTCTCTGGGAAACAGCTGCATCGCATTGGGCAAGACATGGAGCCAAGCACAGAGGGAGGCCTTCATTTTAGGGATGAGCACCAAGGGCTTAGGATTTGAGCAGCTCTAAATCAGCACCTGGCACTTAATATGATGGTTGCCAAAGGCTTAGCGTTGTTTTTAGTAATGTTTTTGTTAAGTTAATTTTTAGTGTGCTTGGTTTCCTTTCCCAAGTTTGTGCTAGAAGACACTAGGAAAACACACAGGTCCCGTTACAAATCTTTCAGAAGAGAATAAATCTGTTTTGTTCTGCACATACATATCAAAATAGTCAGGTGAGATAAGAAAAAAATAAAAGCATTAACATTAAGCCCTGTTGCAGCAAAAAAAAAAAAGTCCAATTTCCCCTAAATAGTGTATACTTCTGTAATTCTGTTAAATTATTAGAAGACAAAACCAAGAAAGTCATAATCTTTATCAGTACTATTTCTCATCTGGAGGGAAATCCTTCTAATATATTGTTATGTAATTTCCAATTAGATGTATCTTCTTTAGTATATTCTATGAACAGTTACATGAATCTACAAACACACACACACATGTCCAACTGTTGTTAGACATGATTCTTCCAGCTGACGTCCTGCTGTTAACAGACCACCGCTGCTTTAGCAAGCTTTTCCTACCACAAAGCATAAAGATTATTCTTGGCCCATTTTTCTGGACTCTTCCATGCCTCCTTTGGCCAAGTTTTCAGTCACCAGTTTGAAGAGCAGGAATTATTTCTAAGAAACGAAAAGCAAAGAAAGAGAAAACGAGAGAAAAAGTCAAATTCTCTTGATCACGTGAGGCACTGCTCCAGGAAATGAAAAGCCAAAACTCATTTCCCTGGTCCTGGACTCTGTGTAGTCTCCACCAGATGTTCTGCTTGGGAACTGTGGCCCAGGCTCTCATCCACAGGAGCCACCATGGTGGTGCCTGTAGGACCTCTGAGAGTCTCACAGGCCTGACTCTTAGAGGCAGAGGTGTGGGATCCCTAAGGCAATTGCAGCCGACCCCTCCAGCCCTCAGGACCCAAGACGCAGGGAGGCATGGAGAACACTGGGATTTGCCTCACCAGGTGCGTCCGTGGTTTGGAGACCACAGCATTTTAATTACTTTTAAAGTGTCAAGAACCTGTGATTTCCTTGGGGGTAGCATTATACTTTCTCATTCCATGTGGAATGATATTTATTGGTATTTTTGTCATTTCCAAATCAATATCATGCCCTTGATCAACAAAATTTCTTTCTATTTCTCCCTTGTATTTTTTTTTTTGTCAGATCCATTTTGCTTAAGGATGTTATCGTTTTAATCAATATTGCTTCACATTTGCCTGCTTCCTCTTTTTTGCATTTTTTAGCCCTCCCTTAATAGTTTTGTTTCTATTACAGGTGTTTGTCTCCTTGCCTAAAGAGCTCCTTTAGGTGAGACGAATGTAAAAACTTTTAGGTTTCTTTGTAAATATCTTTACCTTCATTTTAAAATTACAAGACTAATTTTAATAACAGTGCATGAGATATATAATTTTTAAACATATAAAATATTAAAAATCTGCACTAAATTTCATGTATTTTTAAAATAAAGTTATAGCCAGGCCATAGTGGCGCATGCCTGGAGTCCCAGCACTGGGGGGCTGAGGCAGGCAGGAGGATCAGTGTGAGTCTGAGACCAGCCTTGGCTACAAAAAGTGAGCTCAAGGCCAGCCTGAACTGCAGAGCGAGACCCTGTCTCAAAAAGACAAATAAATAATTAAATAAGCAAACAAACAAAGTTACAGGTAGCCTGCTTCCTAGCGAACTAACTTCTTTCCAAGTACTTGATGACTAAAATATAAATCCCTTTGCTAAGGGCTAGTGAGATAGGTCAGACTAAGCACTCACTCAGGCAAGTGCAGGGGCCAGGATTTGATTTCTGGTACCACATGTTGTGCCCACCCTGCCCCCCGACCCCTCTCCGGCACACTGAGCCAGTGGTGGAGTCCAGGCACGGTAGCATATGCCTGTAATCCCAGCACTAGGGAGGCTGAAAGCAGGACGATCACTATAAGTCAGAGTTGCATAGTTAGGACCTTCACAAAACCAAAACAGAACAAAACAACAACAACAAAAATGAAAACAAGAAAACTAAGCACTTTGTTCAAAGAGCATCCTCCCATTGAGAACACTATGCGTGCACTCTTCCATTGTTGTCAAGAGAGAACATTTATGTTCAGCCACACAAACTGACACTGCTCCTTCTGCTGTGTGTGGATCATCGGATGAAGCAAACATACTTTCATCATGTACATTTTTCCCCATACTCCTTAGAAGCCCTGCTTAATGTTGTTGTGAATAAGTACAGTTTCTATACTCTGCTGTGCCTTGCTCAGAAAGGCCCCTGTGTAAGACAAGGCTCACTTCACAGAGGACAAGCTCCATCTGAAATAGACCTCCATTTACCATGCTGAGGTAGACTCCAGCTCTGAAGTGGAACATTTCTAATCCACCTCACACAGTTGAACTCCTGACTTAAGTTCTCCCCCATGGACCCTATCAAGATGTGACACTGGGAATACTTACTAAGAAAAGCCTGGATGCGAGGGCGCTTCCTACACACTTGTTTTATCCCCCATCCCTACTCTGGGAAAAAAAAAACAAAAAAAAACTTAAAACTAAAATAAAGAACTAATTTTCTCTATTTTTTTTTTCTTGGATCTTATATAAAATCTTTAAAGATCATTTGAAATGATTGTAATTTTCAATTTTGGGAGAGCTATTTGTTTCTTTTTTCTTTTCCTTCATATTTAGGAACTGGAATGAAACTCAGAACCTTGCATTTGCCAGGCAGTTGCAGGTGCTGCTGAGATACATCACTGGCTGATTGGTTTCTCTTTTCAGATTTACTTAGTTTTTAAGCTGACCAATTTAGATGCCTTTAGCATGCATGATGTGATCATATATCTATATCTATATATATATATATACATATATATATATATTATGTGTATTATACACACATACACACATACACACACACACACACACACACAGTGGAATGATCAGATCTAACTGATTAGCAAATAAAAAAAATTATTTTTTGTGGCATGCACCCAACACCTGCTCAGAAGCTTTTTCTCCAGGACAGCATTTTCCTTCTTATTTTTTCTCCCACTAATTAAACATCTTCACGGTGGCACTATGACCTTCCTGCAGATTCATGCACTGTGCAGTGATCGACCTTGGGCATTTAGGGTTAGTCATCATTTCAGATACTTGTCATTTCTTTGTGATGAAAATTGACTCCTCCAGACCATTGGAGCTCTGAGGTACCACGCTGCCGACCTGAATCCCCTTTCTGGGCAGAGGGAACCAGGAGAACTTCCTGCTTTGGTCTCCCTGTGACATTATATCTGTAACCCAATCTCTGGACACTCTCTTAGTGCTTGTCTCTTTTTAATAATCTCAAGTTTTCAGGTACAATTTTATATTTTTATTACATTTTATTTAACAAAATTAATGCTTCTTAAATTCCTGTTTGGAAACTGGAATATGTGGTCGGATTTTCAGTAAATTCTATTTCACATATTTGCTTGCTTGCAGTGTGCGTGTGATTATTGATGTCCTGCCCATCGCCTCCACAGGCACTGACTCCCTTCTCACCTCTGCTGTCTCCCTTTAAGAGCCCTCAGTGGTCCTGCCACCTTACTGGAACAGGAGCTGATCCTCACCCAAGGAGCAGACTCTGTTTTTCCCTGCATGACGATTGGGCCCCATCTATGCAGTTTCTACTGGGGAGAAACCCTTCAAGAGTCAGAGCTAAAAGCCTAAGCTTTGCTCCAGGGATCATGTTTATCCCGAGGTCTGAAGCTCTGGATCCCATTTCCTTAGCACTACAAGAGTTTGAGTGCTTCCTTAGGATGGCCGCTCAAGCTTGGTGTTCAGGCTGTCATCACATCAACCCTAGGGATTAGGAGGTGTTGCTAGGAAAGCTGGCCAAGTGACTTGCTATCCTTGTGGTTCTCTTTCCTTTGTCCTAGTTGGATGTCTCATCCTCATCTGCCCTTTTGCCTTTGCACCCTCATGCAGCTCCCCAAAAGCCTTGAACTGATGAGGTTGGGCCAGTGACACCTAGTGACACATGTGTAAACTTGTATGTTGACTGTCATGATGCTTCTGTTTCCATAGCTCAGTACCTTGAGTCTTGTCTGTTTTTGTGACTCCTCTGAGACTCTAGTCTAGCAAAATAGGATGGTCACAATAGAAATGGAAAAGGGGCTCACATTTTTAGAAAATTTTAAAGAAACATTTTATAAACTGATTATAAATTTGTCTTCTAGGCTAAATATATGTTACTGTAAGCACAACTGAGTTCCCGCCAGCATGTGCCCTCATGCATTTCTTCACAACAATCATGCAATTTAAGGAATCAACATATTTGATTTCTAAGCTTTGATGTTGGTTTAATTATAGAATTTTCTGTCTAGAATTTTGTTCTTGGATGAATTTGCTCAAATGAAATGACTTTTACCACTGAGTTTGATTCACACATTAATTTGTCTTCAGCTCTGCTTTTCTTATCTAACTTTGCATGATTTAAGTATATTCTGGTCTAAAACCACCGTATAATATATGATACATAGAATATCCACAGGGTGACCCTTCTAAGGAAATCCATGAGTGCTTGCACGAACACTGGTGGTCATTATGCAGTCAATATGTTAGGACAATGGTGGACTTCATGTAGTCTTAGCCCTGTGAATTACGACACACTGTTTGGGGTAAAAGATGTGTGTTTTCCATAATTTGACAATCAAGTTTCTTCATCCAAACAAACTAGAATGTTTTGTGGTATCTCTTTCATTCAAATCCTAGCAATTAGCATCTACATTTAGATCTAAATCCTGAGTAGCTCTCAGATCTCTCCAGCTCTCCGTGTTTCCATCACCCAATGCCAAGATGCCATGATTGCCTTGTTTGCTTCTACTTGCTAATGAACCGCCAGAGGACTTCTGAAAACTAAAGGATCCTGCTGCTTGTTTCCTCCTGAACATTTTCAGTAGCCTCTTTTGCTACTCTTCAAAATGCACTCAGAACAAAATAAATGTACAGTAATGTTAAACTCCTAGTATCACCCAGAAGATGTGCCAATGAGACTCTAAAGTTTTTGGCTAAGGGAACACTTCCAACCCTAGCTCTCCTGTTGCTAACTGTGCAATTTTGGGCAAGCTATTTATCTTTCTGTGCCAAGTGTCTTCATCTTTACAATGAGCATAAAAATGCATTTACGTTATAGGACTTTGTGAAGATTAAATGAGTTTAAGAGTAGATTTAGAGCAGTGCCTGGAAAGGACTTGATGAAAATCTTTATGTGGATTAGTTTTTGCAGGTCCATCTCCTGCTTCAGCTGCACAGTTACCTCAACAGAGCACCCCAGTGCCCCCCGCCATCAGCTATGATGTCATGCTAGCCTTCGTGGCCACGTCTTGGTGCCACAGACACCCACAGACCATTGTTGCATATGTTTTATTTCACGCTGATTGTCTCAATTTTGGCTTCCAAGGTTTAGCTGCACTGTGTGACATTAAGTGAGTCAGCTGTGCTTGTGAATCACTGTCCTCATGAGTCATGGCAAGGATGTGATCTTCATTATTTCAGATAGCTATTTTTGGCCTGACTCATCTCTAGGCTGAATATCCAATGGAAGGGTCACTTAACAAATCATCATCTTTCTGAGACTGATACCTCTCAAGTAGATAGCACATATGAGCTGCCCAACGCTGCGTTGAGTTCCTATGCTAAAAAATGGAAGGGATCCCATGGCTCCAATACAATGAAAGTCCCCTTAAATAGGTGAGTGTGGGGTGGTAGGAGGGGCTGATAATTACATGTTTGCAAAATATGAACTTGAAGGTCTAAGGGGAAGACAGAGAAATGCTCAAGAAAATAAGATTTTTTTTTTTAATGTAAAGAAGACTGCAACAGTAAGTTCCAAAAATAAACAGCTGAATAGCTTGGATTAATACCAAAGCAAACCTAGCTAAAATAAATATCAAGCACAGTTTTGTCAAGTATGAACTGTACCTAATATGGATATTTTGTTTAACATTGTTGAAAGCATGATTTTTTTCCTCTCTTGGGACATCTTTGGAGAATCCTTTGTTTATGTGCTGTTTTTGGTATGTTTCTCTGTCTCTCTGCCAGCACTCCACTAAGGTAGTTTGCTCCATACCTAGCCAACCTTTTCCCCCTGCAGAGAGTCTCAAACCATAAGAAATTGCACATGGGCACTTATGTCTTTGAAGCTGATGGTTTGCCAAGGAAAAGTACTTGCTAACTTGAACTTGGAACTCTCAGGCATTCACACTTAAGGCTGCAGTTTCATGGTAATGCAACAGCCAATAGGCTGCAATGTTTAAAATTTTTTCATTGAATTATGAAAAATTATTATTAATTAATAATCAAATTATTTTTTTTCATTTTATTTTAAAGAGTAAAAACAGCAGAAACAAATATAGAAAAACAGTAACAAGCAAGAGTACATTAATGAAAATTATTAAAGGGTAAGTGACTGAAGTATAACATGTTGATTAAAGTGGAAACTAAAGTAGCAGTGTAATGCATCATGTTAATTATTTTTAATTCAGGACTTAAAAAAACATATTACACTAAAGGCATATGGTGTATGATATAAAATTCACTTAAAAATAATAATGTGACAGATGAGCATATGCAAGAAATATTATAAAGTTTCTCAGAGGGAAACAATATTTTAAAGTTAAAAACAAATGCTGGACCTTGGGTGGTGACACATTTCTGTAACCCAAGGACTCAGCCTATGTCTCCTGCTTCCTGCTCATCCGCTTATTGTTGACCATCATCTTGTCTCTGCTTTCTAAAATGTCACATTGCTGGAATCATACAGCAGGTAGACTTTTCATAAGGGCTTCTTTTACTTAGCTATGTGCATCTAAATTTCCTCTTTGCCTTTTGCCTGAGTAGACAGATCAGTTCCTTTAGAGCTGAATAATAGTCCATTGTCTGGATGCATCACAGTCTATTTAACCATCTATCTATGGTAGGATAAGTTGGTTGTTTCCAAGTTTGGTCAGTTACAAATAAAGATGCAAGAACCTTTGTGTGCAGATTTTCAAATAGATATCTGTTCCTGACTCCTTTGTGTAGACATAAGAAGCACAACTGCTGGGTCATACAACAGAAATGTGTTGTAGTCCCTAAGAAATTGCCAGGTTGTCTTCTAAAGTGAATGCAGCATTTTCCCATTTCACCAACAAGGAGCAAGAATTCCAGTTGCTCTCCACTCTGCTGAACATCTGATGATGTCAGTGTTCAGATTCTGGGTATCTTAATGGCCAGGCAGTAGTGCTCCCTCCAAAGCTATGGGACATACTGCTTCTCTAGGAAATTGGATAGAGATAGAGATAGAGATAGAGGAGATAGAGATAGAGATAGAGATAGAGAGATAGAGATATAGTGATACAAATACAGATGTAGATATGTAGGTACATAGATACACAGTTATACAGATACACATCAGGTTCTGTCAGATAGTTGTGTGCTTTTGGCCAGTGAGCTCAGTACACAAATAGCCTAGAAGAATGCACATATTGCCAACATGTGCTCAGTGCTTCCTCTCTCTCCACCTCCCTAACATTAAATCATTTCTTCTCTAACATATACTCAGCTCTTCATGAAACATGCAACTATACCATGTAAGCATCAATACCAAAGTGGTTTCAGAGATGACCCAACAAAAGATGTTGAGTTGACTGCCAGAGGGGACCACAGCTTTCAAGCGGCAGCCCTGGAATCTGTAGCCCGCAGCCCAGAATTGTGTCCCACAGGCTGCCTAGACTTTCCCGCCATCTGCTCTCCTCTAATGGCAGCAGCCTGGCTCCCATGACAGGGAAGCTCTGTGCTGGGGTCAGCGAGGCCTTCCTAATGATGACACCGCTTGGTGGTTTCTGGTGTAGCTTCTTTCACTTCTTTGCCAGGTTAGCATCATTACTCAGTTTTCCTTCATTGAAAGTCCGTGTTAGCTTTCATGAAAATGTTCCCCATTTCCTTCTTGCTTTTCTAACCACTTACAAAAATGTACATGCATGTGTACACTCTCGTGTTCTTCTATCTTCCTCCACCTTGTGGCTGTATTGTATTTTTCTTCAGTTCTAATTCAATCCACAGTGCTCTCCATATGTTTATCTAGGTTTTATCTAGAGGCTGACTTCTGTTTTTTATTTCTTTTTTTATTACTTTCAATAAGAAATAGCAATGTGACAGTTTCAAAACACATTAGTAATACATTTCCACTATTTGATACAGCACATATTGTTGTCCTGCTAGTAGTTATACAGAGCATAGGGTGTAGATGTTATAATTTTTCAAAACATTATAGGTACAAAAAGTTTCTTCTCATTGAACTAAGAAAAAGTAGTTGTATACATAATCCAATGTTTGATAATTGCAGTTGGTTATTGATAAAACTGGTAATGTTGGAAGCTGTTGATTTAAGCCTTTTACAGCTCAGCATTCTAAGCTAGCTTTCTGTTTTATGCCTTGCGGTTAGTGAGGACTCAGGACATAAGAGAACCTGTGCTATAACATCCTATAACTCAGTGGTTTCCCAAATTTTCTGTTCAAGGAGATTATGGGGCTACGGAAGAGAGGGACTGAAGATATATAGTGTACTAAAGGAGGGTCACCTAGAGAGAAAACATTTTCTTAGGCTTTCACAGAGAGCAACCTGGTCAAGCAATGGCCGTGACTCATCCAGATGGCTGACACTGACAACAGTTCTACAAAGCACTGCACATGGTTCCAACGTAAATCCTGAGGAGATTTGACTGACCTTGAGAGACTCAAAAGTTACATATTTTGCTATACAGGTCTTGCTTAAACTTGTCCTTAACCAACCAGCAGAAAAGTTTAAAGGCTGACTTCTATATTGAAGTCTTTTTACCTCAAAAGGGATACATCATATGGGCAACTATGACTGGACTCAGCTGAACAAAACCCTTGACTTCTGCCTGTTTGCCCCTGGCTCTGGCTGCTCCAGTCTCTGTGTCAGGGCGTGGCATTTCTGCTCTCCGCAAAGTCAGCTTCTGTTCCCACGTGGTGATCCCGACTCAGGCCCGGGTCCCTCCACCATGCCTGTCTCCTTAGCACCGGCCTCCTTACTTTAATGAGATGGATGCTGGAGCCCAACAGCACACAGTGGACAGATCACTGTTAGATAGAAATACGGCCCTGTCACTCAGCTCCACACCCTTCCATGCACCTGCCTGGGCCCTGGCTTCTCTGGGTTGAACCTTCTGGCTGAGTGATTGCACCTGGCTCCCTCCCCTCACTCCCAGCTCCTGTCTCCCCATCTCTCTGTCTCCCCACTGACTCTTTCCAGGCAGTTACTCCCCCTGCAAGCACCCACACTTGGAGTCTGCCTCACCATGAACATGGCCTCAGGACTCTGTGTCACCACTCACGGAGCTGCCACAGCTTCCACTTTCACAGAGTGGCAAGAGCACCAGGCTTCCCGCAGCGAAGCTCTACCAAGGAGGCCCCTGCCTCCTATTCCGCTGTCCTCCTGTGGACAGGCTCATTTTCCTGGCCTTTTGATGCCACAATTTTCCGTTTTACTTTTATGTGGTGACTTCACTGTCTAAAGTGGCTTCCAAGCATAGTGCTGAAGCACAACTTAGTTTCTCCCATAGAGCTGTGTGGTGCTTTCCAGAAAAAAGAAATCTCATGTATTAGATAGCTTTCTTCAGACCCACTTTACCACACAGTCATGCATGAGTAGTGATAAAAAGCCAGTGATATATATATATATATATATATATATATATATATATGTATTCTAAGGCAATTTTGAAAAGTTTCCTATTAAACAAGCTTTTGTGATTTAAAATGGATTTGTCAACAATAGCATTTGTTAATTTAATATAGAATAAATCAAGAAATGATGTTCACTTCTGTAGGAATTGAGATTTTGGCATCAAGTCTGGGCGTGATGGTGCACACCTGTAATCCCAGGGCTGGGGAGGCTGAAAACAGGAGGATCACTGAGTCCAAGCTGCATAGTGAGACCCTGTACTACATACATAAAAAATGAAAAAAATATATTTCAGCATAAGAGGAAAGACATAAAATCAAATGAGTTAAGAGATCTATACTTTTAGACGTGATTTGGAAATATCAATAAGGTTTAGGACAGCTGGGGAATAGTTGAGTGGCATAAGCACCTGCCTGTCAAACACAAGGTCTTGAGTTCTATCCTAGGTACCAAAAAAAAAAAAAAAGTTTAATAGTATATTTTCACATTGCTAAAATACCTAATTAAAAATAATAGGAAAAAATCCATGTATCTTATAATTAAAGATAATTCATTAGCAATTAGCACCCCTACTACCAGATTTTGGTCTCTGAACGTCATTTCTCACTTAAGAAACCAGCACTGTGCCGACGGCAGATGGCTGGTACCAGGAGTGGGGCAGGAAATCGCTTGTTCCAGAAATAAGGGAACCTGGTGTTGAGATGGCACTGAAGTCTCTTGTTCCAGAAATAAAGGAACCTGAAAATATCATGAGTCTAATCAGAATTACAGAATAAAACTACACAAAACAAAAGAATGATGTGGAAATGTACCGCTGGCCTAAACAATGGGACAGCTGCACTGTGAAAAGAAAATATTTACGCAGTGAGTGAAACCATAAGTTCCATTAAAATTCATGAGTACACTTTTAGAAACACACACTGGCTACCTTTACCTTAGAAGATTTGCTAGAGCTCCAAGCCCTTAGTGTAAGCTAAGAGCTGGCAAAATAATTCAGTGGAAAACCTGAGAGTTAGTGGTTCGGGCTTTGGGATCTATTTCAGCTCCCCTCCTTCTTGGCCACCACCCTGCTCTTCCACTGGTGCTACTCCTTCTTCCATGAATGGCCTTAAAATAATAAACTGCAAAAATAAAAATACTAATGGTTGTGAGCCAATCAGAGTCGCCTTGAGTTGTTATCACTTCTACAATAAAGTCAAGGGGAAAATACCAAATTCATCCTGGATTTGCTATAAAACCTGTAGTTTAAGGTGATCGAATAGCAGATGAAAAATTTGTCCTTGGAGAGGTGCAATTAATGACACAATGATGGGATTTGGAAGTTCTCATTTATCTGCTTAAGGAAGTAATGTGAGTCAACCAAGATTAGGATGCTCAAGCTGAACTAAAATCTTCATGGGAAATTACATCCATTAAAAGATTAGGCTGGGCTCTCACTAGCCTGGGGTTTCTCAAGCCTCATTGCATGTGGGAGTTGTGTGGGGTTTGCTGACTGGCAGCAGGTGCGTGCCTGCCCACCCGGGCATTTGCACTTCACCAGCATGCCTGCACGTGGGGCTCCAGGCGCTGCCGTAGCTCGCCTGAGTGGAAGCGACAGAAGTTGTACAGCAGGTGGAATTTTGCTTCCCGATATGGACAGCAGGAGATACATAGGATTTCCAACATTCAAAGCCTTGTTCCCCACGTAGTGAAAAAGTCCTCCTAGCACACGGAAAGACACGCCCGTCTGCACTACCGCTCGCCTCCCGACCCACTGCTCTACCAAGCCTGAGTGTCAGAGATCTAAAAATGCTACTTGAAGGTGATATTAGGTGTGATTTAGGAAACATTCCTCCTCTGTACATTGTATTCCTCTAAATTTTAAGTGGGCACTAACTCTACAATTCAATAAAATAATTTTTTTCTAAAGTCATCTTAATTTGCTCACACCAAAATTTCCTCTTTCAAAAGGTAAGAGGAATAGTTAACCTGATCCACCTGAATGTTACTGTGAGTAATAAAAATGACACTTTTATACTGTTTTTTAACTAATAAAATTATGAAATTGCAAACATTAGTGCGGTGCTACACTACATCAGGTGAAATATCTCTCTCTCTTCTCTTATTGTTTGCTTTACAGGTAAGGCTTAAACTCCTTTGTCATGTTTGGCACTGTACTGTACCGCTGTTGCCTGCAGCACCCCCACTACACCATGCCGCACCTTCTCAGTCCTGTGTGGCTGTGACTGACACCTTTCTCTGGCCACCCTGCAGCCGTTGCTTCTCCTGGCCTCTGGTAACCATGAGGCTCCCCTCAGGGTCTGAAGCTTCCCTTTCTAAAAGGACACGTATGCGTGAGATCCTGCTGGCCTCGTCTTGGCTGTTGGTCTCTGCTTCCTTCCCTGTTGTTGCAAGCGTAGAACTTCCTTTTTTTTTTTTTTTTGAGACCCAAGAGGGCTCCATTGTGTAAGCACAGCCCGACTTTTCATCAGTTCCTCAGGCGGTGGACACTTGCAGCATTTCCCTTCATTGGCTCCTCTAAATGGGACTGCTGTGTACAGGAGGGTGCATGAGTCTCTCCAGCACACTGATGTCATGTCCTGGGGTTTTATGTCCAGTAGGAGGACAAGTAGGTAAAATGGTTCAGATGACACTTGTGCATTAATCTTGTCATCTGTGAATTTGTTGAAAGCTTCTTGTGGAGTTATAGGGGCTTCTCACTGCTTAACACCATGTCATCCTCAAACTGCAGTAATTATTACTGCTTCTTTTCAAATGTGCATGTCTTTTATTCGTTCCACTTGCATGATATCTCTGAATAGGATTTGCGGCCCTATGTTGAATAAAGCAACTTTTCCCAATCAAAAAAGTCCCCTGCTTTGCCAGGTGTTGCAGTCCACACCTGTAACCCTTGCCCTCTGCTGGGCTGGAACAGGAGGACTGCAGGTTCAAACCCAACCTGGGCAACTTAGGGAAGTTTTGACTCAAAACAAAAGGTTAAAAATGAGCAAGGAAGGGCCTTCCAGGTAGCTCAGCAGATTAAAATGCCTGCTTAGGCAGGTGCAGGGACTGGGGTTTGATCCCCGGCCTGCTGCAGTGGCCCACCTCCAGGGCATGCTGAGACATTGACTGAGACTGGACGTGGTGGTGCATGCCTATAATCCCAGCGCTTAGGAGGCTGAAACAGGAAGATCATTACAAGTCTGATCTGTGTAGTGAGATCCTGGAGACCCTGTACCAAATACATTTAAAGAGTGAAGGAGCAAGGAAAAAAAGTGAAGACAGCCCGGGTCAAGGTCTTAACAACCTCCATGAATGCTGACGCCATGTGCCGTCAACATAAACTAAGACTGTCAATGTCAATAAGAATGAGAAGGACAATGAGAGAGCAGTGAGGGGATGGGAAGGGGATTGGAAAATAGGTGAGCGACACTATGTGCGTGTGCCTACTTCCCCGGACGATTCCGGGAAGCACGTACCGCGCATGCATACTGATGCCACTTAAAAGGGCTGGGATGCAGTTCTGTGTGCCTGGATCCATTCCCTGTCCTTGGGAGCAATGAAGAAAATGAGTAGCAAGAAAGAAGGAAGGCAGGAAGAAGACACAAACACGTGTGGACATTTTAGAATGTCTTGTGGGTTTTCAAATTTGTTACCATACAGCTTATCATAATAGTTAATGTGCTTAGGCATTTATGTAGTTGTAAATACAGTATTATTTATTTATTATTATTTAATGACTGAAGGTAGAATTGTTATCCTAATATCTAATGATCTTTGTATTTGCTTCCTTTATCATCCCCGCTCTTATTGACTCTTCTCCTCCTCAGGGTCTACCTCAGTGTGTGTGTTGGGCTTGTCTTTTCTAGGAATCAACTGTATCAGTGATATTTTAGGTTCTATGTTCTTCCTTTCTGCTCCACGCTCTGTCTCCCTCCTCTCTCTTCTGTGTGTTGAGGCTCGCTGACAGATGGCTTCTCTAAGATCCACTTTTTTTCGTGTAATCCTTGATTGTTATAAATGTCCCTCCTATTACTATTGTAGCTGTGTTTCCTAGGTTTTGGTATTTTTCTCATGCCATTTTCATTAATTTCAATAAAGTTTTAATTGTTTGATTTCTTCTTGAAGTGTCTGGCTGTTCAAAATACATTGGTTTTATGTATTTCTATAGTTTCCAAAGATTTTCTTGTTATTCACCTCCAGTTTTATTACACTGTGTTCAAAAAAGACACTTGACTGAATTTCAGAGTTTCTCAATTAAATTTATTGGCACCATTTAGCAGTATGTAATCATCACATCATCTTAGGGAACTTGTACCTTTGCGTGATGAGCTGTGATTCTTTTCTTTTTTTAAATTATGAAACATTTTTATTTTTATTTTTCTCTTTAAAACAAAAAATAAAAACAACGGACCTAATGGCTATGGAGTGTTCCACCAAGCAACAACAGAATACAAGTTCCTTTCAGCAGAACATGGAATTTTCTTCAAAATAAACCACATATCACTCGATAAATCAGCCTGAAGTAACTAAAAAACTGAAATGATACCATACGTATTATCAAACCATAGTGCAACAACTGGGAAATCAAGGTTAGAAATCAACCACAACAACAACAACAACAAAAAATACAGAAATTTCATAATGGCATGTAAGCTAAACAATACTACAAACTTAACAATGGGTTATAGAAAGACAGTTGCTAGAACTGAATGATAAAGCCAGTGCAACATATCAGAACTTACAACACATGAAAATTCTAATACTCCATACCACAATCCTAATAGGAGACCTCAACACACACTTATCCCAAAAAGATAGGTCAAGTGGACAAAAAATTAACAAAGAAGTATCAGAACTGAACCAGCACTTGGAACAATTAGACTTAGGGAGTGTTCCACCCAGCCTTTTCTGAATGTACGTTGTTTTCAGCTGCACATGGACATTTTCTAAAATAGACCACATGCTAGTCCATAGATCATGCTTAAATATATGCAAGAAAACAGAAATTATCTCATGCACATTGTCTGACCACAGTGCAATGAAACTGGAAATAAATCACAAAAGAAGTGACAAGAACCCCAGAAACAGATGGAAATTAAACAGCACCCTCCTCAGCAACCTGTGAGCTAAAGATTAAACAAGAAATTAAACAACATCTACAATTTAATGAAAATTCAAACATAGTTTATCAGAATTTATGGGATGCAATGAAAGCAGTTCTTAGAGGGAAATTTATTGCTCTGAACTCACACATTAAGAAAACAGAATGAGAACAAATAAATAGTCTAATGCTGCACTTCAATCATCTGGAAAAGGAAGAACAAATCAAACCCAAAGCCCAAAAATGAGAAGCAGTTATAAAGACTGGCACAGAAATTAATTCAATTGAGATGAAGAAAACAGCACAAAGAGCTGGGATTCTTTTTTCCCCAACCCCTTCCCTTCAACCCTGTTCTGCTCCTTATTTACAAAAGGTTTGTTGCCATTTCTTCCTGCTTTTCTCATTGTTTTCCCTTTCTCTTGGTTTCTAGTTTAAAGCATATCTTTAGACTTGTTTTTCGGCCTGTGGCACGCTTTCCTGTGGAAAGCTCTTTGCACTCCTGGGAAGATTGTGCTTGGCCAGTGTCGCATGGCGGAAGCTGCAGAGATCTGTCTGAGCCCTTCGGTCTAGGGTTAGTTCTGCTGTCTCTCGCTGGCTTCGCAGTCTGGACAATGAATCCATTGACGATAGTGAACTGAAGTCTCTTTAGTCCCTTGACTAAAGTCTCCAGTTATTGAACTGGAGTCTATTCTTCCCTGTAGGCCTTCATACTTGTATAGTGCATTAGAGTTCTCCAATACTGGGTGCATGTATAATTAGAATTGTTATCCTTCTTGATGAATTGCTCCCTTTATTGTTATATAATAACTGTGTGTGTGTGTGTGTGTGTGTGTGTGTGTGTGTGTTTGAGAAGGGTCTACAGAGTGTTCAGGGTCTCACTACTAGATCGGACTCATAGCGATCTGCCTGTTCACAGCCTCCCAAGAGTTTGGATTATAGGTGTGTGCCACCACACCCAGTCTCAATTGCCATTTCAGTGCGCCCCAGGGTGGGGCTGACAGAGCAGGTCCAGGGAATGAACCCTGAATCCCTGCGCCTGCTTACAGGTCCTTCAGTGCACTAAGCTATTTGGCCAGCCCTTTGGAGTGGCTACTTTTGCTTCGTTTTCATTTTCCTTTCAATGGGATATTTCACTGCATCTGTTACAGATTTTATCTAGAAGTCCCCTCAAAGCCTCAGGCACTCAGGGGTGTGCTTTGCAGAGGTGACCAGTCACAGGGCTGAGATAGTCATGAGTGGATTAAACTATGGGCCAGAAGATAGCTGAATGTGACTCTGAGAGCTGAAGCCCGGGCGGAGGGGCCAAGCCCCTGTGAGAGGGGCCTAGGAACCCCCATCTTCATCCTCCTTTGGTGGTGCTCTCCCTGGTCCCTGATGTGGACTGGGACCCCATTTCCTCTGCTGCCCTACACTGGAGCCAGCCCACGATAGACTGAACCCTCTACAAACTGGGTTCCCCTAAATCCACTTTCTGTAAGCTGTGGGTGTCAGGTGTTGTGTGTCAGGGACAAGAGTCACGGGGACACCAGGCCATCAGTTTTTGCCTGTGTGAGCCAAGAGGAACAACAGCTTTCTCATAAGCAACGTTTAATTGGATCATGATTTTAAAATCCATTTTTAATTCCATGTCCACTTTTGCTTGCCATGAAGCTTACAAAAATATCTTTTGTTTATAAGAAGCTATTTTGAAATGGTAGCAAATTAACATGATCATAAATATAAGAAAAAATAGCACAAGCAGAAGAAGAGAAAATATACTAACAAGAAAATTCTCTACTTGCACTGTATTCCTTGTGGTTTAAATTTTTAATGTCCTACTTTCTTTCTGTCCTTATTGTCTGTCTTCTAAGATACATTGTCATTTTTTAAAAAAATCCTTCATATTTAATCTTAATGGTAAAAATATGGTTTATACATTGCACTCAGACATTTGAGCATCCTGAACTTGCTCGATAATTTTTCCATTTGTTTCAGAAACCAGGTATGTTGTATAGTTCTGGCTAGATTTGGGCTCCTTAGGACACAGGGGATGACATAAAATTGTGGGATCCTTCTGCCTCAGCCTCCAAGTGCTGAGACTGGACGTGTGCCACCACACCATGCTGATTCTTTTATACCTTCCCCTCTTTTCCTCTTACCTAATAATTTCCCTTTATATCAGCTAGCTTCGTGTAGCTAGTAGAGTCACTTTATGGAGACGCCATCTCTTCGCTTCATTTGGGGATGGCATTCTCTGTCCTTTATGTGCATGCTTGGCCTTATTGAGGAGATTGCATTAGGTGACAGTTTTTTTTCCTTCAGTACAGAGAAAGCCTCTGGCCACTGTCTCCTACTTTAGAAGGCTTCTGCTGAGACGATTGCAGTTGTGGAAACAAGGATGCCAGGACATCTGGCTTGCTTGATGTCCCTTTGCTTTCACCTTTGAGGCCAGGGCTATGATTTGTCTATGGTTGGGCTCGGTTGAGTTAAATCTACCTGGTGGTCACTGACCTTCCTAGACCTGGAAGCGTCATTCTAGTCCAGGGCTGGGGAAGTTTCCTGTTGTTTCTGTGACTAGGCCTTCTTCCCAGTTGACGTGCAGAATTGGTTTCATGAACCCCAACACCCTGCACATTTGCTCTTATAACACCCACTCAAAAGTCTCGTAAGAGCTTGTCATTTTCCATCTCTCTCTCTCTCTCTCTCTCTCTCTCTCTCTCTCTCTTCATATTCTCTTTTCAGTGTGTAAATTCAAATACTTAGACTTCAAGCTCAATAACATTTGGTTCTGATTCTTCTACCTCGTAACTGGTGACTTCAATCATAATTGTAATTTCACTGTGTTTGCTGTTCAGCTCAAGAATTTTGTTTTTCTAAATTGCTTCCAACTCTTTGTTCAAAGTTTCTCTGTTAGAACACTTAAACATTTCTCTTATGATTTTTTTTTTAATTTCACTGAGTTTCCTTAAAAAACAATTGTTTGAAACCCCCAGAGAGTCCTCCAATAGAAAGCCTGTTTGGCTGACTTCTGGCACCCTATTGGGTGAGGTTATGCTTTATGAGAGTTCCTGGCATTTATTGGCATATGACATCAAGTGAACACTGAGAGCTTGGGTGTCTAGCCCAGTTTTCCTAACCTACCTTTGTTGGTGCTGGCGTTTCCATGCCCTGTGAGCAGGCTGCTTGTGTCTTCTGAGCCCTGAGTCCCTTCTGCTATATCACGTGGTGCCCAACAGGCTTGCTGGAAGACTGCTGTTAGTGTGTTGTCACTCTTTCAATACTAGACGCAGTCCAAGCCCTGGTTTGTCTCAAATACATGACTGTTGTATTCTTTGGAATGAACAAGCAAGAGAAGTCAATTCCTACAAACTTCTTTCTGGGGCCAGGTCCAGACTCCTCATCCAAAGACCTTTGTCAAAGCACTGGAGGGTGTGACCTGGCTCTGGGCAGATGCCCAGTAGATAGATGATCCCCAAGGGCCTGAGCTACTCCCATGCTACCAAGCCACGTCACACCTGAGCCAATAGACCACCAACACAGTCTTGGTGTGAGGGTCAGTTGCCAAGCAGGGCTTAGGGACCCACACTGCTATAGGCAGTCATCAGGAACGCCAGTGCAGCAGACTCCTGATGTGGATCACGTATCTGCTGGTTCTGCAGGAGATCTTGGGTGCCATTAGGAGCCACCCAACCACAGCTTTTACAATCCCAGAACACAGTTCTAAGGCAAAGTCTGGAGCTTATTGCCTTGTTATGCTCTCAGCAAATGGGGTTCCACATCACTCTAGGGGCCCAAGGCTAGAAGATGGGTCGGTGGACTCAGTGTCTTTGCCCCTGAGAGGATCCACACGGGGCAGCACCTGGCTCCCACAGTGGGCATGGTACAGGATGCCTGGTCCTCCCTGCAGTGGGTGGCGACAATGGCCCAGACACCTGTTCCCTCTACCAGTCTTTGCAATGCCAGGTAAGGCCCAAAACTCCATCTCCAGGAAGTAGCTCAGTAGTTGCTGTCCTGCCAGGGTGCAGGACAGGTAGAAGGGACAGTGCATTTGTCACCATGGCTGTGACTGTGCTGGACTTCACCTGAACTGGGAGGAGCTGGGTGTTCCTGGGTATCCTCCAGGGATGGAGGTGAGAGCCCATCTGTCTCTTTGGGACACACGCCAGCCTGTCCTGAGCTCCCTGTCCATGACCTGCAGCCTGGCACCGGGGGTCACGGCAGACCGGGAACTGAGCCTGAAGACACAGTCCTGTGCTTCCACCCCTTCTTCAAGCAGGAGGGGGATCCGGTTTGCAGAACCAAGGGCAGTTCACCCTGCTGCGACCTGGGCACCAGGTCCCGGGAAGATCCCACTCCATGGCCATCTTGTTCTTCTCTCCTCTCCCTGCCCCTGCTCCTTCTAACCTCACTTTTCCTCTCCCTCTCCGCCCTTCTCAAAGAAATGTACATTTCCTTTTAGAAAAATATCTTTCTCTACCTGTACTTAATTCTTCTTCAAAAACAGGCTATTTGGGCATCAACTCTACTTAAATATCATGTACATCAAACGTCACTTTGAATTTACAGGAAAAGTTATAATTTTGTATACATAATATAGTATTTCTATGAAATTAATTTTTCTATTGAGAATTTTATACATTATTCAGTTTTCAATTTTTAAGGGTTTACATTTTCAAAAAAAATGTTGTAAAATGCAATGTCCTTTCATTACCAGCTATTTCTTCAATTTAAGCATAAACCTCTTGTCATTTTACAGATAAATTATGTATGGATTAAAGAGAATTGTTAAGCTATTTTGCCTTTCTATATGTTTAACTCACCTAAATTTTTATAAATTTCATTTCCCAAATTAAAATCTTTGACAAGGTGACCATTCATTTTTTGGTGGTACCAGGAATCAAACTCAAGACCTTCTGCTTGCCAGGCAAGCACTTATTCCACTGAGCTCTCTTCCCAGCTCCAATTTTTTTTTTTTTTTTTGCGGGACCACGGTTCAAACTCACAATCTTGCACTTGCCAGTCAGGCACTTGTACCACGGAGCTATCTCCCTGGCCCCATGACCATTCATTTTTAAAGTTATTGTTTTATATATACCAGTTGCAAAGAGGCACTAAAGAAATTAGTTGTGGGATCTGAGAATTGAGTGTCCCTTGAGAGGCCTGAGCTGCTTTTCTATTCGTATAGTATGGGTTATTTTCATTAATTTTACTAGTTTCTGAGCAGCCTTTTCCAGTAAATCTTATTAAGGAGTATTTCTTTGAATATTCTTCCCTAAATTATCTCTGGACTTCTAAAACTGCTTGGCCTCTCCTTCACCTCTGTCATATTTTCTTAGATACCTTCCATGCCTTTTCCATTTGATTTGCACGTGTGGATTATGGAGTTCTTTCTTGTACATCATCAAGTTGATTTGCTCCACTGTACGATTTATTTAATTAATTCAATTTATTAATCGCCCAGTCTCACTATTTAGCTCCGACTTGCAGCGATCCTCCTGTTTTCAGCCTCCTCAGCGCTGGGTTTACAGGCGTGTACCGCTAAGCCAGGACTCATTTTCAGGCTCAGGGCTCCCTGGTGATGGGGCTGGCAAGGCACGTGGGATTGGGAATTAAACCTCTGGTCCCTGCACTTGCCAAAGCAGGTACTTCATCTGCTGAGCTATCTCGCTGGCCCAATTTATTCTTATTCAAATTTTAGAAGCCGCACTGTGGTCCTTAGCCACGATACAATTCCACTTAAGTATTGGCTGCTTAACAGATCTGCAGGGTTTGGATGTCTCCGGATGATCCAAAGGCCACCAACGGAAAAGGGAAGACCCACCTAGGGGTCAGGTACCACAGTAGGCTCCAATCTAAACAGAGCAAACACCGGGAAGGAAGGAGGAAGTCTCCTTTCCGTCGTAGGAGGAGCTCTAGGTGTCCACTGCTTTGGCTGGCTGGCTGTCTCCAGGGCCCCCAGCTTCCAGTACAGACCCTGCAATCGCCCAGGGCAGACCTTGGACTTTCCAGTATGCACCAGGGCTGGACTCTGGTGGGCTCCGCTCTCCGCATTGGTTGGGGTCGTTGAATCTCCAGCATGAAGACAGTGATTTTGCTCTCCATCACCCCTGACTCTGCGTGGCCACTGGATGCTACGTCCTAAATCCTTGGTATAACCACATATATGTTAGTCCTAGCTGACACGCACGTTCAGGTTTCAGCGATGTTTCTAGCTGTTTGATGTACTCCTTCCCTGCCATAGCCTGCTTCTGTGTAATACGACATAAATGTAGAGTGTAAAAGCCCAATGTGAGCTCCCCCTAGTGGCCAATAACCATGACCCCAGCGCTCTGGGGTCGGGGGCTGAGACAGGAGATCTACGCTTGGAGACCACACAGCCCAGCAAACTTAGAGGCTTAACAAAGAATCTGACTCAAATTATAAAAGAGATGTGTCTCATCGCCAAGACCCAGGCTCAGTGTCCAGTGGTGCTAAAAAAAATGGAGGCCGATGTTATGAAATAATCTGTGCTCAGACACAAACCCTGGAACTTCGAATGTTGAGAAAAGAGCAAGAGCAATGCGCCCAAACACTATTTAAGTGAGTTTGTACAGAGGAGTGAATATATGAGTACTTTGAAGTCAGATGACACAATGACCAGCCCAGTTATATGCCAGCCATTAATATATATTTTAGATATGTCTATGAGTATAGTAACGAAGAAATTTCAAATAAACTTTATTTATCTGAATTATTTTTGTTTCCTATTTCAGTGTGTTTATCTTTATGCCTTTTATTTAAGCAGTTTCTGTTTTTAGTCTAGTGATCCTTGCATCTACACTAATGACATTAATGATGGATTGAGTTACTACTTATCCCAGTAGTTTTTTTGATTTTCTTCTGGTGTGATTTTGGTAGGTCATCCTTTAGGCCTCATCTGCCCCCTAGAGCCATTCCTTGGGGCTCACTGTTGGGCGGGACTCCCTGAGTTGGGCATCTATGGAGAGTGTATTGGCATAGAGCATGGCAGGCACAACCACATCTTCAGAACTTCATTTCTAGTGCCTGGTATGTGTCTGGGTCAAAGGCTGCAGCCTCCTGCCTCAGTCTTGTGAAACCCTTGTTCCTGCTGGCTTAGTATCCGTGCAGTCTGATCATAGTACATCCTGGATATAGATTCTTGTTCTCTTCTTCCTTGAGCCACCCTATTTATGGTATACGTATATCATGTACTGTAGTAGTAACATTCTGGACAGTTATAATTTTGTAATGAAGAAAATATGTTCTTTTGGCTGACAGCCTTGATGACTCCAGGCCTGACACTGGTAACAGGTGGGGTTTGGTGAGAGAATCATGGTGGATGGCAGAGGGTTTTCAAATGGAAAAAATCACAGGTCAGAACCGGAGCACAGAAAACAAGTAGGGGCCAGGTGTATTCTTAGATTAGCTTCTCTCAGAAGACCGCTGGGGTCCCACAAGAGCTACACGCATCTCTCCACATGCAGCTCTCCTAGTGACTGGAAAATGTCCCAGTAGGCCTCCTAAAGGTCCCAAGACTTCTGCACACCACCACTCTGGTGTCAACCACCCCACACTAGAATCATCAGAGACCCTGAAACCACATCCAAGCTACTGCGCTGATATAAAGCCTTATTTATCCTGCCTATATGTGATATTTACATCTGAAATATTTAATATCATATCAAAGTACAGCCTGGTTGACATATACTGGTATATATAAAACCATCAGCCTCTCAAAAGTAAGATAAATAAATATTTCTACCTTTCCACTTTTGAGATGAAGAACATATCTGATATATAAATTCTTAATAATCTTCCTGATATAACTCAAATATTTGAAGGATTAGGATATCACATAGATACTATCTCAGAGAGCCTAGATTCTTTTCCTATTATATAAGCTCTGAAAAATGGAGGATCTTTCTTTGCTTTTTGTTTGTAAGATTTTATTTTTATTTCTAGATTCTTCTTATTTTTTATAAAAATGAAATATGTAGGCATTTCAGAAAACGTTTCTTGAACTAAATCTGAAATCTATGACATTCCTTAGTACTGACCACTATAATTCTCCAACTGAAACATTAGCCCGTGAAATCCATGAAGGCATAAATCCTTCTGTTTATTTGCAGTGTTCTATTTGTGGATTTCCACATCATCTGCGCTGTGTCTTCTCAGCGTGGCCTAGTGACCCAGTGGGCACCAGGGAGCTTTAGACCCTTGCCTTGCTAGATTGACGTGTATATTAGAGGAGGCACTCTTTAATCTGTAACTCTGCACTACATCATATTTCCATTTATCTTGTGCCTCGCTATATCTTCCTTATGCTTCCTGATGTCTTCAAATAAGTTATGCTCTTGTGCCAAAATGATCATACTGTCTCTGTTTTATTGGTTTACCACTTTCCCTAGGGAACTGACTAAGAGGCATATTTTTGAGGTTGCTGTGAAGAGAAAGTTAACATTGGATCTTGAGACAAAATGGCAAAAATATAAAAACAAGGAAAAAGAAAATCCTTCCTACTTGAAAAAAGTTACCTCTTATTCTTGAACCTGGCCGTTCAGGTTTCTACAAAGAAAGAATGAGATATGTTATACGACCCTTGCAAGAGTGTCCGAGCCAGGAGACTCAAGCGTACAATCGTGCACATCCAGGGAGACTCAGATCACCCAGAGGACACATTTGCTGAAATATGATGAGGTAAAAGCGGACAGTGTTTAGGCAAAAGAAATGCCTTCTGGCTCACTAGTTCTCATATGTTGGTATATATGAATAATGTTGGGGACACTTACAATCCACCGACTGGTTTACGACTCTTTCCAGGCACTGTCAATCTGAATGCTCCTTTTCTAAGACTCTTACTCCAGTGACAGCAGAGTGCTACCTGGGTCATTATCAGAGATGTCCGGTCTTTCACAGCGCTGCCAGGGATGGACGCACTGGGGGAGGATGGCAAGGCCACTGGCTCTGTTAGTAAGCAGGCTTGGGTCTGCCTTCTAGCTGGACCCTCGTAGCTCTGTGCTGTGTCTTGGATGTGCAGTCCAAGGAATTGTACCCTACCTGCCAGTGTCACTGTGCTAGTATGTATGTAGCTCATTCTCAGTGCAGAGTAGAAACTGACCAATACTTGTTCTCCTTTGAGAATAATAACCTATTACTTGCATCCAGTTTTGAATAATAATCCATCCATCTTTTTTTTTTTTTTTTTCCAAGACCTCTGGTCATTCGGCTTCACATTTTTGGACAAGGATTTGGGAACCTTGCAGGAGAAAGCTACTTCTGTGTTCCTCTAGTAATCTGTGACTCTACTGAAGTCCTGGCTCCTCTACTGTTAATTTTCATGAGTTACATCAGTTTGAATCACCATTCTGAAATTGGAGTTTTTGGTAAACAGAATGACTTGACTACTCTGTTTTGCTAACTCAGCTATTGGAATAGTTAAAGGATAATCTAATAATTACCTCTTTAAAAATTAAAAGCAATTCAGTAATGCCTTTCAATCTCCATCACTGTCTAAATATGAAAAGCTGGAGAGAGGAAGAGGAAACGTGGTTGATGGTATTAGTTTAGCAGGAAAAGTTCTATTTATTTCTGAGAATGGCCATCAAAAACTTTGAACAATATAGTCTGAAAACGGTTGAGTTTTCCTAAGGATAAAACCAAACTCATCATCCTCATTTTACACGTTCAATATTGTAATGAATATTTACCCCACATGTATACACGTGAAATATCCCTAGATACAGCAAGTGACAGGTCATCACTGAAGGGACACATAGGTCTGTTATCATTCGTGATTCCTGGCCCTTCTTCTCTGCAGCTTCCCCCACCCTCTGGTTCTCCTATGAATGGGCTGAAAAGTTTACCTCTGCAATGAGCCCTGTCATTTCCGCCCTCTGCTCTCCTGCCCATGGGCGGAAAGCTTTGACATCAGAAACCAGACAACCCTTCTCTCTCAGAAGTTTCAGGCATGTGGCATTTTGTCCCAGTTTTGGAAAGGTGGCAGAGCAAACTACTGTAACATTCTTGTGACAATGCTTATGTGAATATTTTTACTGCATATATACCTAGAAATTAGCTCCTAAATCCTAAATGAGTGTTTTACTTTCTGGAAAATTGCTGATAAGTTTCCAAAAATAGTATAGCCTTTTAGACTCCAAATCAAGCTGTTTCACATCACCTAGCATTTGGTAAGGTCAATCGATTTTTCTTTCAGTCTTCTGATGTATACAAATTTAAATGTCATTATAGTTTAAGTGCATTTACTTGATCATAAAAATTGTTAGTATAATTTTGTCCATTTTAGCAAATAAAAAATCTTCTTTTAAAAAGTATACATCCAAATGTTTAATCGTTTTTGTGGGTTGCATTTAATTACTAATATTTAAGAGTGTTTGCACTGTACTCTCCTATAAACCCTTTGATAGATTTTCCTGGGAAGAACACTTTCTGATAGTCAATGGTTTGTCTATTCATTTATCTAATGACATCTTCTGGTGAATAGAAAGCAATTTATAATTTTGTGAAGATCTTATTTTCTTTTTTGACTTTGATTATTGATGCTTTGTTGCTGTGAAAAGCTATCCCCATGAAAGTTATGCAGTTTTTCTCCTGATTCTACGTGGAAGATTCATGGGTCTGTGTGTCAGTCTGGAGGTCTTTACAGCTTTCAAGGGTACAAACACCACTTTCCTGTGGTGTTCATTGTGCTAACCGGGAAGATAATAATCGAATTTTTTTTCTTGATGTTAGTGTTTTTCTGACTGTTGTGAAATATTTCCTTTTTCTTTATTTATGAGCAAATATATATTGCACCATCAACTGTGATTTTCCTATGTAGAGCTTCTTCAATCTATGTGTTGTCTTCTGTGAGCTTT
>PVKN010000380.1:0-81533 GCA_004027915.1 Capromys pilorides | reverse complement strand
CACATTGAGAAAACATAATGGGAACAATTAATAACTCTTATGCAGCACCTAAACGGACTAGAAAAGGAAGAGCAAACAAAACCCAAAGCACAAAGATGAAACAGTTTCAAAGAGATATATAAGAAAATAAAATCTCAATCACAAGCTGGCAAAACCATAGGAACAAAAGTGAAAATAGAATTTCAGATCTTGAAGATACACTTGCAGCTAGTGAAAAGGTAAGAAAGGATCTCATAAAAACAACCAGGATGCAGGAAAAAATAATTCAGTACCTGCAAGATGATGCAAGAATGAACAATGTGAGATTAATTGGCATCAATGAGAAAGAAAGAGTCAATACAAATGATATAAAAAGAATATGGGCAGAAGTAATAGCAGAAAACTTCCCAAATATGAGAAAACAATCGGATATTCAAGTAACTGAAGCATACAGAATGCCAAATAGCATCAACCCACCTAAAAACACATCAAGACATATAATAATCAAGATCCCAGAAATCCAGCAGAAGAGTAACATAATAAAAGCTGCTAGAGAAAAGAAACAGATCACATTGAAAGGAAAACCCATCAGAATAACGGCAGATTTCTCTTCACAAACAATGAAATCTAGAAGAGCATGGAGCAGAGTGCTTCAAGTCCTCCATGAAAACAAATTTCAGCCCAGACTACTATACCCGGCAAAACTCTCTTTCATGTACAAGGGAGAAGTGAAATACTTCCATGACAAGGAACAACTAAAGAATTTTGTGACGTCAAAGCCAACACTACACAGTATACTAACAAATATTTTAGAGAGGGACCAAAACGACCCGAACTCAACAAATGAGAACAGAAAGATCCCACCAAATAGGGCAACGAATTAAACATAGGAGAAAAAGTGGTAAACGTAGTAAATAAAAGTCATGTCAATCATAAGACAATACATTTCAATTATAACCTCTACATGGAGTGATTCTAAGGACACGTACACACATGTGCACATGTACGCACACACACATAGATATACATATCTATACAGGTAATGTTTATAAGACATATATTGATATTCTTAGGTGAACAAAGAGTATCTAAATACTAACTCATTTTCCTGTTTAACATCATCATCATTATTATTATTATTATTATTATTATTATTATTATTATTGGCTGGGGATCAAACAGCGTCCCCTGTGCCTCAATGGGATTGCCTGCGCAGGCTCTTAAACCACTGAGCTAACCTGAAAGTGCCTTCCCCATTTAACTTTAGTAATGACTATTTCTTACTGGGCTAAGACCTAATTAATGTTTATGAGGTTTTATCAGAGTGAAAACTTATAAATTCAGACTTGACAAATTTACATAATTCAAATGTCTATTTTATTTGTTTGAAGTTTCTTTCTTTGTTTTTTGTTTTGCTTTTTTGAGACAGGGTCTCATTATGTAGCTCAGGCTGGCATTGAACTCACTGTGTACTCCATTCTGACCTTGAACTTATGGTGATCTTCCTGTCCCAGCCTCCCTTCAAAGGGATTACAAGTGTGCGCCACCGTGCCCAGTTTTGGTGGCCAGCACAGTATGGGGCCGGAATGGCATGCGGTACCAGATATTAAACCTAGGTCCTTGCGCTTGCCGGGCAGGTACTTAGATTGCTGAGCTGCCTCCCCAGCCTCAACCCCTAAAACTCTTGATGAGAACTTGAGGTACTTTTGTAAGTGTACCCTTAATTTCTAAAATGAGGCTAGTGCTGCCACTTGTTATACAAAATAGGAACTTGGAATTTAGAGTACAACTTTATCCATTTGTAAATGCAGAGCCATGTGCATGAAAGTGTGTGCGTGTGTATATGTGTTCACACTCGCTCAGCTTCTCGATGCTTAGGATCACAGGCTCTGTGTTAAGCCACCTGGATCCCTTCCATGTGGGAATTGGGTTGGTCCATGTTGCTGGAAGACCTGGGGATGTCCTGGTGAGGGACAGGAGTTGGGGTCCTCTGCATGTGCAGGGAGGAGACAGCTGGGGGCAGCAGCGGGCCCCAGAGGCTATGTGTAAATAGTGTTGCTTGCTTGCTGTTCAGAGGGACAGTGTTTGTCCAGCAGTGAGGGATGAGACACAAAGGTCTGCATAGGTTTTGTGTTGTCTCTAACCATCACTATAGTAATTCACAGTCTGCTCTGTCCATTGTGGTGGCAGATTGCTGTATGGTCTCTTGGGGGTCTTTGGAGGATGCAGTGAAGTAACCTCCACACTCCTGCACCAAGGCCGAAATCAGTGTTGGCTCCTTTATTCTGTTTTTCACTATGACTCCAGTCCTTTTCTGTGTTCCTGGGACTCCTGGTCACTCACTGACATTTTTTCACTTATTTGCCAAATATGCATTGTTTTCATGTGAGTTGACTAGCAAAGTGGAGGCGTGACGACTATTTAGTACTTCTGTACTAACCATGTCTGTTAGACATTGCACTTTTTTCTTTCCTTTTTTGTTTTTAAGACAGGGTTTAACTATGTAGTTCAGGCTGGTCTTGAACTCACTTTAGGGCCCAGGCTGGCCCCAAAGTTGATCCTCCTGTCTCAGGCTCTTGAGTGCTGAGATTACAGGTGTGCACTACCACGCCCAGCCAAAGTACACATTTTTACAACTTATTTCACTTGTTTTTCAACATGGGAACTGTTTTCTTTTGTCCCTTAGATGGCTATTTAAGAAAAATTATAGGTACTGATTTGCTAGATCAGGAACAAGAAGCGTAAAGACAAACCCCTGTGGCTGCGCAGAAAATTAGTCACAGTGCATAAACAGACACTGTAGTTGTGTGGTAGTGTCATAGCCAGTGGGAACATAAATGTCTAAAACATGGCTCTTTTGTCACTCAGAAAAAGGCTGGGATTGGTATGTGTGTGAAGGATTTCAGCACATACTTTATCAGCAAGCAGAAGCCCTGAAGACCCTTGGAGTAGCCCCAGAATTAAAGGTGAGCCCATCAGTGTGTAGACATGACACTTGCTTTTGTTGTTGGAAGAGCAAGGTCAGGTGAGCAGCAGAGAGCGCGGCGGGGACGCTGAAAGGACAGACGTGGGGAAGTTATGTTCTTTCTGTGATCTCTAATTTGCTGTACAAAAAGGAAGGGACTCAACTTGGGGATCCTTAATGTCCTCTCCTCTGAAATCTAAGACTAAAAAATGTTTCTTCATGTTGCCCATCTACCTGGCCTTGTGGTGAGAGATCTTTTTGAGGAGAAGCAGGTATGAGAGCACTTAGGTACAGGCCTTAGAGATGGGACAGGAGCTTTTGCAGTCTGGGTGCAGGCATGTGTCTATGTGTTCTCACTCCCTTTCCACCTCAGGATGAAGTTTTACACAACTTTTGGAAGCGCTACCTGCAGAAGAGTAAGCAGGCATATTGTGCAAGCCCAGTCTACGCCAGCAGAAGGAAGGCCGAGGTAGGTTGCAGGTCCAAAAGCAGGAGTGCAGGATGTATAGCGAGTGTGCAGATGGCTATGAAGAAGCAGGGACGGTGGTTGGCTCCCCACTCTCCCTGCCCAGTGAGCCCACAGTGCTGGGTGCTGGGTGTGCCTCACCACTTGTCAGGGTGCTGGACAGAGGGTCACACATTTGAATTTACTCCCTGCCTTCTTTGCTTCATTCTGTTCTCAAGCAAGTCTTATCTCCTCATAGTAAGATCAAATTTCCCAGCCTGTGGGGCTGGAATCTTGGCTTCTGACTACAGTCAGCCCCTGAGGTAATAGCAGCTAAGGAGGCCTCCAGCTTCGCAGAGACAGGGATGCTGTGAGCACCCTTTTAACTATAGGGCCAGTGGTGGTGCAGGGCACATACCCTGCTGGTCTCCTGCTCTAGACCTTCAGTGCTGCAGGAGCCAGGAAACAAGTTATTGAAGAGCAGGCTGGAAAGACTGCATGATAGTGGAAATAGTGAGTTGGAGAAGGGAAGCTCCAGCAGGAGAGCTGGCATTAGTCAGATACAGCAGAAATTCTGCAGATAGGAAGAGGCCAGCAGCATTGTTGAGTCTTGATGTGTGCATGGTCGGGGTGCTCGCAGCCAGTAGCTCTTATTCTGGAAGTGCTACTGAGCACTGTCAGGCAGCCCCTTCCGGAAGTGCAGGCCTCTCAGACCCAGGGGCTGGTGTACACTTGTAGTCCACCAGAGTGGTTCTTCTCACTGCGTTTATCATGATCAGGAATCATCTCACTTCGCAGGGGGTAACTGTGTTAAGCCTCTGTGCAGCACTTTCATTGGCACTCTTTTGTGAGCAGGTGTTGGATGAAAATGTCCCCTGTTCAGACGGGGCAAGTGGGACTGAGCTGCTCAGCGACACTGACTGGGCATCATCCTGCCTTGAAAGTGGTGTGGAGTCCCAGTCCAATACCTCAGTGACGAAGCCTCTTGCTGCCCCGAGAGCACCGCGCTCAGGTAAAGAGGAGAAATGAGCTGCTTCCTAAAGTGTTAAAGCCTGGCCTGCCTCCATCTCCCAAGGTCCAGGAAGGAAGAGTTGACCAGCGAGGAGAGGCCAAGAACAGCGCGGGGTTGGTGAAGTCTTCATAGTCACAAAGGCACATCATAGGCCAGGCATCATGAGTCAGCAGGCTGAGGCAGAAGGATCACTGAATATGAAGCCAGCCTGGGATCAAGTGAGTTCTAGGCCAGCCTCAACTACATAGGGAGACACTGCCTCAAAAAACAAAACAGAAAGGCACATCATTTGTCTCCAGGGAGTTCTTTTGTGTGGTCTTCATAGGGAAATGAAGACATCTTTAAAAGGTCTAGAGAGGAGGTTAGCTCTAAAAAGATTGTGTACGTGTGGGCTCAGACTTTTTGAAGAATATTATTGTAGAAAACATCATAGCTTTGTCCCATGATAAAATAGACTTGAGGCAAAGATGATAGGCCCTGTTTCTAAACATAGAAATAAGCTGAGTAAATTTTACTCTATTATTTATGTTACTGCTTTCTGATTCAGTTCTATAGCTTAAAATAAATAAGGAAGCCAGTATGGTAGCACACGCCTATTATTGCAGCACTCGAGAGGCTGAGGCAGAAGGATCACTATGAGTTCAAGACCAGTACGACCAATTTAGCAAGATCGTGTCTCTAACAAACAAATGAAAAACTCAAATAAGACTGAAAATGTTTCATGTTCACTGCTGAAACCCTCAAATCTCCCTCTCAAACTCTATCCCACGCCACTCACACAGGGAGCAGCCTATTGCCTTCCACACCTCTTCCCTCTCACGTGCACAGCACCCTTGTGGAGTTGTGCTGAAGCCTAATCTTAAGCTTTTTTTAAATGACGGAGGCTGTTCTTGGGGTGCTCCTCTGTTATCCACCATAGTTATTTGTGTCTCAGTCTCGCTTTGTTCCACAGAAGCAGCATCTGTCTGTTCTGGGTCCCTTGATGGCGTTGAGTACTCAGAGCGGAAGAAGGGTGTCGTGAAGATGACAGTACCAGGGACGCTCGCACTCTGCTACCTGGCATTACTGTGGCAGAGAGAAGCCGTAACTCTCTCAGATCTGCTGAGGTGAGCCTGACTTACCATGTAGCAACGCTAGTGCCAGCTCTCTGCAAACTACACTAACAGCTTTGGGTATTACATTGATTTTTGCTTTTTTGAGACAAGGTCTATCTGGTCTGTAGTTCAGGCTGACCTTGAACTTACTGGGTAGCCCAGGCTGACCTCAAAATGCCTCAGTCTCCCTAGTGCTGTGATAATAGGGAGGTACCATAACATCTGGCCCTGCCTCTGAATATTTTTAATTTTATAAGAGGGCCTAACATAACAAAGGGGCTGAAAAGTTGGAGTCATTGAGTTGAATTCTGAAGGTTAATTCTTCCTCACCTATTCCTCTTCTCAGTTTTTTTTTTTTTTTTTTTTTTTTTAGTTAAATGGTAGACATAATAGTATTTACTTCATATGGGATATTGGGCAGTGAGTTACCTTATGTGCAGATAAAAATGACATGAAAGTGCTTGAGTAGGAGTATTAAAGTTTTTTTTTGCTTGTTTATTTGTTTGATTTTTGAGACAGAGTTTCACTATGTAGTTCAACCTGGCCTTGAGCTCACTATGTAGCTGGTCTTAAACTTACAGTGATCTTCTTGCCTTAGTCTCTGGTGCTGGGATCACAGTGTGCACCACCACACCTAGCTTGAAGTATTAAATATTTTTTAAGGGAACTGAGTAGATAACTCAGAGGCATAAGCACCTACCTGACAAGCACTAGGCCCTGAGTTTGATCCCTGGACCCCCATGCCATGCCAGCCCCAGAATCCTGGGGCCATGCCTGGTCCCAGATCCCCAGGCGTGCCATCTCGGCCCAGATCCCTGGGCACCTGGAACCAGGCATGGTGGCAGACACTTGTAATCTCAGCACTTGGGAAGTTGAGATAGGAACATTGCTTCAAGTTCAAGACCAGTCTGGGGACTACAAAAGTGAGCACAAGGCCAAAATGCATACTGTGACCCTGTCTCAGAAAAATATGTGTATATTTTAAGAAAATAGGAACCTTATATTAATAAAGTGGTTATTAATAGTTAACAAAGCATACATTAGTCTTAAAAGAGCTAAACTGCAGGTTAAGGGTCCAGTGAGATAGCTCAGGGGTCTGTGGTACTTGCTTAGGCAACCACAGAGACCATGGTTCGATCCCCAGTACCACATGCTACACCAGCCACACCCCCAGGGCAGGCTGAGCCAGCCATAACATAGATAGATAGATAGATAGATAGATAGATAGATAGATAGATAGATAGATAGATAGATAGATGATAGATAGATAGAGTTTTTAAAAATAAAATAAAATGCAGGTTAAATGTATCAGGAAAACTTGAAAATAAAACCATGAAGAGGAGCTGCTGAAGAGGTAAGAAGGGTCGGCAAGATCGCTCACCTGCTTAGGCAAGCCCATGGACTGGGGTTTGATCCCTGGTACTGCAGCCCCCAGTATGGTGGTGCACGCTTATAATCCCAGCACTGGGGAGGCTGAAAACAGGAGGATTACTAGCAGTCTGAGCTGCATAGTGAGACCCTATACCAAATACATTTATTTAAAAAAAAGAGAGGAGGCATTTCCATTTTTTAAACTGATCTATAAGATTTATAGTTCATGGGGGCCAGTGAGATGGTTCAGTGGTCTAAAGTGCCTGCTGAGGAAAGCTCAGGCAACTGCAGGGACTGCGGTTCGATCCCCGGCACCACATGTTGCGCCAGCCCCAACACCAGGGCAGGCTGAGCTAGCCATAAAAAATTAAAAAAAAAAAAAAAACAACGAACAACCAAATAAATAAACACATTAAAAAAATTTTTAAAAAAACTTAAGATTTATAGTTCATGATTTGTAATTAAACACTGTGTGTAAGAATTTCTCACTTGATCAGTGTAGCCAAATCATGAACGTGTGAATGTCCCCTTCTTGTGTGTTCTGAGGAATAGCACTGGGCTTAGTCCACATGGAGATTTTAAGCCAGACTCCTCTCTCTGCCATTTCTATAGTCAATCACTTGAGTAAGTTAATTTCTGTCTGATTCCATTTCTCCATTGGTAAAAATCATAGATAGCTACCTTAGAAGGTTGCAGCGACTTTCAGAACTGGAATTCCATGCAAAGTGCATCAAAAGAACCTGGTCCTCAGCCAAGTGTTGAGGCACACGCCTGTAATCCCAGCACTTGAGAGACTGAGGCAGGAGATGGCTGAGACTTTAAGGCCACCCTAGGCTACGTAGTGAGTTCAAGGCCATACTGAATGAAGTAAGGGGTTAGGGAGATAGCTCAGTAGAATAAGCACTTGCCTGGCAAGTGCAAGGGCCTGAGTTCAATCTCTGGTTCTGCAAAAAAAAAAAAAGGGTGGGGGGACCTGGTCCACTCACGGTTGCTTTTAACTCTACCATTGCCATCATCATTGCTGTCATTGTCATTATTGACACTCATCTGTTTTATTAAATAAAAAGCTTCCAGTAAATGATGATCATGCCTTTGAATTTGGCCACATCAGCCCCATAACCAGGTCTTTCCCAGGCATGATTAACTCTGCTGCAGAGTCCATGATTCTGGGGCTTCTGCCCCTGACTCTCAGCCTCCACTCGCTTTGTGTGTTCATCGGTGATATCACCTCTCACAGCTCCTAATTACCATCCTTGCTGGTGACTCCCGCCTCTGTCTCCAGCCCAGACTTGTCTGCCAAGGCCCAGCCCAGTGTATTTATCTGTACAGCTGCCTGCCTGCTGGACACACTCCTAGATGTCTGCGTGCTATCAGGAGATCTCAGAGCTGAGGAGCGGCCTCGTCTGTCCCCATCAGGCCCCTCAGCCCAGCTTCTCCTCCAGCGCTGGCCAGCTCAGTGCACACTGTGCACTCTGCTCCATCCTGTCCAGAGCCCTCAGGCCATCTCCATTCCTTCCTTGTTCTGTGTGCACTGGGTCATTATGTGTTATCAGCTCTCTTTCCAGAGCACCCCTCAGAACCATTCTTTCCTACATTTGCTGCATCTCTGTACTCACCTGGATTACTTCACAATTTCCCAACAGTGCTGTGTCTGCAGTCCTGTGTCATTCCTGCCCATTTTCCTGCTGATAGCCAGAGATCTTTAAAAACGCATCAGTCCCATCACGTTCTGGGAGCTGGATGAAAGGGCCAGCCATGCTGCCCAGGGCGACCCTCAGGAGTGGGCTGCTCTCCTGGAAGTCCAGGGAGCTGCAGGAGATGTGTTTGTGAGTGCTCTAGGGAGCATTTGTAGACCCCTCCCTCCCACCCCAGGAGAATTAAAAAATGCCTTCAAGGAGATGGGATCTGCTAGCTGGAGGGCTTTTTTCTGCCCTGTGAGGTGTGCACTTTTGGGAGCTGAACTTAGTGCTTGGGGTAAGGGAGAAGGGGCCCTCGCCATTCATCCCTATTTTTTGCTTTTCTCCGAGAGAAAGCTCAAAGCCACCAGTCCTCCAGGTGCAGCTCCCTGACCAGCAGCTTCAGCAGTACCTGGGAGCTGGGCGGAAAAGCCAGGCTCAGAAATGATTTGGACCCACTAGCCTGAAACTGGAGGAAGGGTGGTATCTCTCTATAGCTCACCAGAGATTCACAGGGATACTAACATCTGAGAACTGCAGCTAAATTTAGAAAGATAAATACCTAAAGACCACTGATGTGGAAGGAATCAGTTAGGAGCCTGGCCAGAGTACCCACAGGTCCTAGGGGGAGTGCATGTGTCTTTATTCACTGTTTAAAAGACTCCTAGCAGCATGCATGGTCTTTAGGATGAGTTCATAAATCCCTTTAAGGACCCTGGAAAGGTGCCTGGCTACCTTGCAACAATGATCATAAATAAAAGCCTTTGGCATTTGACTGTTCCCCAAATATTCATTAACTGTCTGCTCTTCCTTGTGTAGGCCAGTGAGGCACAGGTGTGAACCCCACAGGTCCAGTCCTTGCTGTCACAAAGTTCTAGAGCAGAGCAAGAAAAAAATAGGTACCTAAGCAAAATGATAAAGCAATCAGACAGGAAGTATAGCCCTCAGGTAGACATAGGGTGATGTGAAATAGAGTGGTTAGAGGGCTACTTTATTTTTTTTTAATTATCTAATTTGGTTTTTTTGAGAGAAGGTCTCTCTACCCAGGCTGGCCCCAAACTCGCAGCAGTCTTTCTGTCTCAGCCTCCCAAGTACTAGGTTTCCAGCTGTGCACCACCATGCCCAACAAGGTGGCTACTTCAGATTGGTTATTAGCAAAGGCGAAATTTGAGCTCACTTTGCATGAAAAAGCCAGTCTGTGAGACTGATGAGTCCTAGCGTTCTGAGTAGACAGACAGAAACCACTGAAGGCTGGGTATGATCAAGGATCACGGGGCAAACACTGCCTAGAGGAGGACAGCTAAGAAGAAAGGAGCTTGATTGGTGCGGCACAGACAGGTCTTTGTGCGGAAAGTTATGAATTGGGGTGTTTTTCAGATTGAAGCATAATTTCTATGGGATAATACCCTTCAGAGATGTGCAGATTGCTGGGCATAGTGGTACCCACGCTATATTTCCAGCTACTTGTGAGACTGAGGCAGGAGAATTCCAAGGTCAAGGCCAAGGCCAAGCTGGGCGATTTGGCAGTACCCTGTCTCAAAGAGTGAAAAGGACTGAGTCAGTGGTAGATGTTCACCTAGGATATGGGAGTCCTTGGGTTTAATCCTCATTATCAAAAAAAAAAAAAAAAAAAAAAATGGAAGATAGAACTTGCTTAACTAATTCTTTCCCTTTTTGTTCTTTTTAATTAAATTTATTGGCACATTTTAGGTATACATGATTACATTTACCATAGGGAATTTACACCTGTGCATGTTATAACTGGATTCTTTTTTTCCCCCTCTCTTCAATACCCCTTTATTAAATTTTGTTTTATTTTTTCCTTTGCCTCTGAAATAAGAGATTTTCAAAATTTGCAAAATCAGTACAGAACTCTGATTGAAACTTTCCTTCTTAAAAATACAGATTTGTTGAAGAAGATCATATTCCTTACATAAAGGCTTTTCAGAATTTCCCAGAAGAGATGAAATTGTATGGGCGTGACAAAAGAATCTTTGCTATAGAGGTAAATGCTTTATTTTTACTTTTACTTTATAACTTTTTTAATAAGTAATAATACAGCTGGACATGGTGGCATATGCCTGTCATGCCAGCACTTGAGAGGCTAAGGCAGGAGGATCACTGGACATTCCAGGCCAGCCTGCGCCACATAGTGAGACCCTGCCTTTAAACAAAACAAGTGGAAAACACAGCCATGTGGTACTTACATTCTCTACTTCACTTAGTACTTGGTATTGGAGTTTTGTTAAATGTCTAGATTTTGTTCTGTTAAAGCATGCAGTATTAGTTATAATTTAATGAAGAATAGAATTATGATTTTTAAAATTTTCCTTATATGGCTTAAAAACAATAGATGTGCTTTTTGTTATTTGCATACCATGTTGCTTTGGAAGAGAAAGTTACCTCTTGTTTTAGGAGCACTGGTGTGAGTCTTGCATGTGTTACCCTCTTTCCCCCCAAGAAAGACTGAGCTAGAAATAATCATCCTTGAAAATTAGACCGAAAATGCCAGTCCTAACCAATCAGCCTTTCCTAGCCTTGAGAAAACTCAGCCCTGTTCGGATAGCCCTTGATGTCCCAGTGGGCAGTGTGGTTCCCTTCCTAGCCTGTCAGCACAAAACCAGTGCAGACATGAAGTGGAGTCCTAGCATTTCTTACTGACTGTTAAGTCACATTAGGGGAACTGCTTGAGGCCCAGGATCGCATAAGGGTCCTTGCTAAAGCCCTGCAAGATAAACACAGCTCAAGCTTGATCCCAGTTTTATGCAAGAGCAAGTGCTTTGGAAAGGTGAGGTGACCTGCCCAGGACTTACAGCTTGGTGTCTGGCTTGAGGCCACACTGTTTTAGGCTTCATACCCATGATGTCACCATCTGGTGTGCTTGCCTCATTCTTCAAAACCCTTTACTGGGGCTATCGAGATAGCTCAGTGGACTAAGCACTTGCCTAGGCAAGTGCAGGGGCTAGGGTTTGATCCCCAGCACCACACATCTCTCTGTGCCTCTGCCCTGCCCCCTGCCACCCTGTGCACTGAGACAGCCACTGAGACTGGGCATGGTGGCACACACCTGTAATCCCAGTGTTGAGGCTGAAAACAGGAGGATCACTATGAGTCTGAGCTGCATAGTGAGACCTTATACCAAACACATTAGAAAAAGAAACACATCATTGGCATGGGTCTGAGTCTCAGCTTGGCAGAGTGAGATGCTACAGTTGCTGAGCATGGGAGAAAATCAGAATACTAACAGTGTGGGCTCCTGCCACTGCTGGAGCCCGCTTCTGCCTGGGAGGAACAGTGCAGGGGCTGTCACAGGGCCAGCTGGTGCACATCTGGGTGTGTGTCTTTCTCTGAGCCATGCAGAGTCTGGGCTTCCAGCTTGCCTCGGTTAGATGAGAGGTGCCCTGGAAGCAGCACATAGAATAGGTTGAATAATTGATTCAAAAATCTGCCCCTTCATGGTGAGCAGCTGAAGAGTAGTTGTGGCTGGTCAGGAAAGCTTTGCCAAGTGTTCTTTTGGAGAGGACCATCTGGTCCACTAGCCCTGGATATAGAAGTGTGTGTGTCTTCGTACTTGTTCTCTTATCCTAGAGAGGCCAACACTTCCTAGTTAGCATCTTGGCATTAATTACCAGCTTGTCCTTTGCTCATAAAAAAAACCCTCCCTCTTTCTTCCACACCCCATACCCCACACCCCACTCCTCTCCTATAATCACCAGAGTTTCTGGACCGCCCACCCTGCCTTAGGCTGAGTGTGATTAAATCGTGTTCATTACTGATTTTCCCTAGTATGATCTGTACATGGATGCAAGTGGGCTAGCGCAGCCTTGCTCAAGTCTCCATCCTGTCAGACGTAATGTTTTGTGGACTTGGCATTTTGTGGTATTCTGGCATTGTTTCAGTTAGCATTCATCGTACCTTGGGTAAGCCACATTGCCTGTGATAGAGCTTGAAGCTCACTCTGAGAGAGAGAGAGAGAGAGAGAGAGAGAGAGAGACAGCTTGAAGCTCACTCTGAGAGAGACAGAGAGAGAGAGAGAGAGAGAGAGAGAGAGAGAGAGAGAGTGTGTATTTAGAATCAGAATCACTGTATTCTCCTGCTGAACTGGTCCTTTTTTTTTTTTTTTTTTTTGATACTTCTGCAGTGCAGGCTGGCCTTGAACTCAAGAGCATCGTCTGGCCTCAGCCTGCCAAGTGCTGAGGTGTGCACCACACCCAGTTTTTCTCATCTTATACTGACTCTGTCTCTGATAGTTTTGCCTTCTGATGAGTCTCCTCTGCCATCACTATAGCTCCCCCTGTGAGACTCCCAGAGCGCATGTTCCTGGCTGGTGTCCCATAGGGGGCTTTTTTGTTCTTTTCATTCTTTTTGCTTTCTTCTCACTGAGTGTATTCATCACTCAGAGACCTCTCTTCAAGCTCACAAATTCTTTCCTCTATGTAATCTCATCTACTGTTTTTGTTTTTGATTTTATTTTTTTTAATTTGTTTATTTATTTGTTTGTTTGTTCATTTATTTTATGACTGGCTCAACCTGCCCTGGTGGTGGGGCTGGTGCTGCATGTGGTGCCAGGGATCGAACTGCAGTCCCTGCAGTTGTCTGAACTTTCCTAAGCAGGCACTTTAGACCACTGAACCGTCTCACCGCCCCCTCATCTACTGTTTTAGCACTAGATCCTATTTTTATTTCATTCACACAATTTTTTACTACAAGTTTTTAGTTCTACCACTATTGAATTTTTTTTTCAGTTCATGAATTATCTTCCCAATATCATGAGTTGTTTTTCTGTTCTCTTGTGTCTCACTGAGGTTGTTTGAGATCATTATTGTGAATTTCTTTTTAGGCATGACTTAAATAAATTTATTTAAGTCTGTTACTGGAGACTTCCTGTGTCTCCACGGCAGTGTTGTTTCTTTTGTCCTTGCTTTGGTATCTGTGTATTCTGGTCATCTCCTCCAGTTATTTGGAGGATTTTCCCTGCATGGAGAGCCCTACTTTGGAGGTAGATGTTGGAGTATGTGGGCTTTGGTTCAGCAGTGTGGTACCACAGTTTTTTCAGTTGTACCTTCATTGCTGGCATCCATGACAGCCTCAGTGGCCTTGGCTGTGGTATTGGGGACTGTGGAGTTGTCCCATAGCTCCATGGGCCAGGACTACTGCTTCCTGTTAGTTGTGCTGAGGACATGGCAGGCTTTCTGGCAGTGGGGACAATGTCCGGCTGGTTGTTGTACTGGACTCTGGCTTGGGGGGTGCTCAGGGCCATCCTGGGCCGTGACAGCCTCACCAAGGGACATGGCCACTGCCCACGTGGCTGTAGGGATGCAGGGCTGCCTGACTGATGACAACGTTCTGCTGCCACCACCGCCAACCTTTCCCTCCTTCTCTGGCTGATTTTTAATATTTTCTCTTTCTTATTAGGAATTAGATTTTCATGTACTCTGTCGTTTTGAGTGGGGTTTAACTTAGATGTAGTTTTCATCAGATTTGTAACATTTTCTTCCATTATGTTTTCAATGGAAATGTTTTCTGCCTTTGCTTTGCTTTCTTCTAAAGCTTCCCTACCCCAGTCTCAACTTACATTTCCATTTCTGTTGACACATCTTTGGAATCGATGATCGATACTTGAGCTTTTAGTCTGTCATAAGATCTTCGATGTGTTTTGCATATCTAGAAATTTCCTTTCTGTTTTGTTTTGTGGGACAGGAGATTAAACTCAGATGTTGTACTACATTTCCCAGCCCTTTTCATTTTTTTTCTTTTTTGCCAGGGTCTCATTAAGTTACCTAGCTGGCCTTGAACTTGAGATCCTTCTGCTTTACCCTCCCACGTAGCTGGGATTACTGGTACGTGCCACTATGCCCAGCTAGAACTTCCATTCTAATATTCTACTTCTTCTCTTGTTAGCCTCATGTTTTCTTTTATATCTTTGAGTGTTTATGATTTTTACAAGTGCTCTTTCAAGGCTCTTATCTGCCATTTCCATAGTCATAGTTATTTCAAGGTCTGTTTCTATTGATTGGTTTTTCTTTTGATTATGGATCATTTTCCTGCATCTTTAATATTTGAGAGTTTTTGAGTGGGTATAGCCATTGTGAGTATTTGTTGGTCCTGGACTTTTGTTCTGATGTAATTAAGTAACTTCAAGGTCCCCCAGACCTATAGGAGCCTGCACCTGAGCTTTGCTAGGAAGCCTGAGCTCCTCCATTCCAGGGCTGATCTGGCCCCTCGAGGCTGAGCATCTCCTCAGCGCTGGCTCTGGCTTAGTGTGGCTACCCATTGTCAGCTCTGCTGTTTTCTGTGATTTTCCCCAGCCTCAGCTTTCCAGGTCAGTGCTCAACACAGACCTGAAAGGTCTGTGCCCACAAAGGACTGCCTTCTCTGTCTCTGGGAATCCGCTGTCCGACCCATCACTTGGCCCTGCCGCAAAGTAATTTGCACCCCACTCCTGCCCTATAGTTGGAAACTGGCTACAAAGCAGCTTGGAACTACCACTTCAGTGCCCTGGGACTCTAGCTCCGTGTCCCAGGTTGTCCAAGTCCTCCAGTACGTTTTTCCCAGATCTCTGTGCTTCCAATGGGAGGTCCAGTCCCATAGCCATGAATCTTCCTGGGCAGAAACAGAAGCATTCCAAATAGTAACTTTCAGACAGTGCAAATGGAGCCAGTCTGCAGGTGCTTTTGGGTGTTATCTAAACCACTCTTTTTCATGCCTAGATTTTTAAGCAGTGGTAGTCTCAATTCATTACTATTATCAATGTCTGACATTCGCTTAATTCTTTGCCCAAGTGTATCAAGTTATTGCAACCTCATGGTTTTATTTGTACAAAAGGCCTTAGTAATAATCCCTTTGCTGGCACTTTTTATTTCTTTTTATTTGATGTGTATAATTTGGTACACGGTTTCACTACGCAGCTTGGACTTGTAATGATCCTCCTGTTTTTAGTCTCCCCCGCACTGGAATTATAGTCATGTGCCACCAGGGCAGGGCCAGTGCAGGGCCAACACAGCATGTGGGGCTCAAACCCTGGTCCTTGCTCTTGCCAGGCAGGCGCTTAGATCACTGAACTATCTCACAGGCCCTCTTTCTTTTTATTTGACACAGGGACTCATTACAAAGTTCAGACTCATAGTGATCCTCCTATCTCAACCTCCCCAGCACTAGGATTACAGGCATGCACCACCATGTCTGGCTTTGGAGCCGGTATGTGTGTGTAGGGTTCTGGGGCTGGCACAACATGCAGTACTAGGGATTGAACTCAGGTCCTTGCATTTGTCAGGCAGGTGCTTAGACAGCTGAGCTATCTCCCCAGCCCTACTTTTTCTTTTTTGATCAGAAAAAAAGACAAGGTTTCACTATGCAGTTCAGGCTTCTCTTGAACCCACTTTGTAGTGCAGGCAGGCCTCAAACACTCAGTAATCATCCTGTTTCAGCCTCCTAAGTGCTAGGATTACAAAATCTCACTATATAGCAAGGGCTGGCCTCAAACTCTAGGTGATTCTCCTACCTCAGCCTCCAGAGTGCTGGGCCACCATGCCCAGCTTGTGTGGATGTATTCTTACTTTCTGAGACAATGAAGTCAAGCTGCTTAACACACCTGTAACTTTATCTTGCCTGTGTTTTTCATGGGAAGACATTTGACATTTGCTCCCTTATTTATTTTGAAATATGCAGCATCGTGATTTCACTGTGCAGTAATCTTAGACCTCATTTCTCCTCTATTGATGAGACTTCCAAAGTTATAACATGCCACGTGTATATTTTTAAAAAATTTTAAGGTAGCTATAAGATACTGTCAAAGAATTCTTAAAGAAGATTGGAAGGCCATGTAATATGGAGTGGTTTTTGTTTTTGTTTTTGTTTTGTATTTTTTGCAAGGAGTGAACTCTTAGAAAATTAGGACCATAGCAAATGATTCTTTGGCAGTCCCTCTCCCTAAAGCCTGTAGTCATTTGGCTAAGTGGAACTGTGATCCCAACTGAGTCCATGTAGTTTCCTTTGCTCTTGCCTGAGTCCACCCTAGTACCCAGCAGGTTCAACCTAGGACTTCCCTCTATTGCTGGAAAGAGATAGAAAGTGGGTTTTGCCATTGCCCAGAACAATCAGGGGTAGCAAAGGGACTCAGATGTCACAGTAACCACGTAATCCTCCCAGGGCTCAGTACAAATTGTTTTGGGATTCTCTGCTCTTCTGAACACCATCTTCTAAATTCCTTCAGTGTGATTCTGTGTAATTGGATCAGCTACACAGCAAGCAGCAGAGTAAAGGACAGGCATTTCTTTTGGAGATAGGGTTTCATTATGCAGGCTAGGCTGGCCTTGAGCACATTATGGGCCTCACATTGGCCTCAGACTTGTGGGGATCCTCCTAACTCAGCCTCTGAACTGCTGGGATTATGGGCGCATGCCACTGAGCCCGATAGGGACAGACTGATCTTAATGAAATCTGAAAGGTCTTTCCAGCTTTAATTCTGGGGCCAGAGTAGGTGACTTTCTCTAATTCAGTTGGAAGGTCCTCACTGTCCAGCACCTCTTCATTCTATATGTGTTGATAAGGTTTCTATCTGTGGCTCACCCTCATGACCAAGAATGTGTTCCCATGAAGTACTGTGACCACCAAAGACTTCCACAAGGTGGGACTTTGAATGTGAAAAGTGTTTTCTGCTACTGCATGGTAGATTTGCAATCATTATGATAATTTTAGCAGCCAGAAAATACAAGGTGAATGATTTCATGAATCATAATGTATGGGATTTATTTCCCCTCCCTCCTTAAGTAACAGTGCTTCTCCCTTACTCAGGCTAGCTCTATTCCTTATTTCTTTTCCTCTGTCACGGGGAGTCCAGCAATAATTTGGGATTAACAGGTGTGTGGAGCATTAGCCTCTTAGCTGAGTCTTAGCTTCTGAACAACAATGAGTAGGGAGGGGCGCTGTGCTTTTTTAAAAAATAGTCCAGCAGGAAGTTGGGCCCTGACGAGTATTGTAATCCGCCTTATCACAGGAGCCTGTGTTGTGTAACAGAAACTGTAGCTTGTCTCTGCCTGTCTCAAAGCATTGCTTCTGGGGGAAAGTAAACTCACTGGAATATTTGTGAAATTCAATTAAAATGCTTTCCCAGGCACTCTGAGTTTCATGCATGCTGGAACAATTGATTGCAACTTGTGGTCTTCTAAGGAACACAGTGAGCGTGCGATGGCTCCTATGGTAATGAAGTGGATGTTGTCACTGTTGTCCTGTGTGTCACAGAGGGCTCCCCCACACACACACACCACCCCTTTTGCAGCCTGGGTGCCTGCTCGAGCTGTTTATTTACTTGACAGTGGCTTTTCTTCATTGTGTGCCAAGCTCTCAGTCACAAAAGTGCATTCATTCACTCTAGTGTATTGTGTTGAAACTTTTAAATGGAAAGGGCTCTCCTGAACAAAGGCAGCCTTTTCTTCCTCTTCCGTGTCTCAGCGCTCTCTGCTACGTCTTGGCTTCTCCCTCGGCAGAACCTCTACCAGGGATGACAAAAGGTGCGATTGTGCAAGGAGATGGCCGAGAGATAATGTTAACTGCTAACGCAGAGCTGTACATGCGTGGGCAGCCTGCCGGCACGGTACTACCACCATATCTGTGGTGCTAATATCTCTGGCATCACAGCCAGCCACACACACCTTTACTACAACCCTTCTTCCAAGAGACTGGGAGCCCCTCTGCACCCTGCATCCTCGGTGAGCTCCTCCTCCTAGGAATTTGTCCTGTTCTTCGTGTTTAAAGGGTCCTGGTCTCAGCGGCAGCAGATCTGACCTTACTCCTGAACTCCAGGCAGTGGCAGCAGGACACAGAGGCATTGAGCACCCTGTTTTCTTTTCCACACCGCCCAGGAGTTTCGTTCCACCCACCTCTGCCCCAGCCCAAGACAAGAGTCACAGGCAGGGGCCAGAGCTGGGCGGCTCCACCATCCGTTGGCTAAGGCCTGCCTAGCCCTGGTGCACAGCTTTGCATTGCATTTATTTACTTCATTTGAAGATCATCTCCTCCTGCTCTTCCTGCTCCTCCTGCTCTTGCTCCTCCTCCTCCTTCACCACCACCTCCTCTTCCTGCCTCTGCCTCTTTTGCTATTTCATCTTTCACACAAGAGCTCCAAAGACCAAGATGATCTGAAATTCTGTTTACTTCCACCAAGAGCTTTCAGTTCATCCGACTGAGTAAGCTAGAAACTGGAAATCCTGTGTCTTTGGGGATGTTGTATCTGCCAGGCAGTCAGACCCCTGGGCAAGCAAGATGTGGAGCCTAGACACATGTCTGCCCTCCATACAGTTTGTTCTGCTGTGGACTCAGACAGGAGCTCCGCTTCGGTCTTTTCAGCCACAAGTGTTTCCAACCTTCAGACCAGTTTCTAAGCAGGTGCTTTGTAGCCTACACATGATTCAGCCACAGTTCTTGGCCATGTTTCTAAGTCATCTCAAGAATTAATCCTTTTGAGTTGAGCATGTGGCACATTGCCTTTAATCCTGGCACTCTGGGAGGCTGAGGCAGAAGGATCACAAATTAGAACCCAGTCTGAGCAGTTGAGCAATTTAGTGAGACCCTGTCTCAAAATAAAAAGTGAAAAGGCAGTGTCATTCAGTGTGAAGGCTCTGGGTTTAATCCTAGTCCTGGGGGGTGGGGGGATTTCATCATCCTCAGCAAGAAGTGACATAGAGGAAGCTGGAGATCTGTTCCAAAGCGCAGCAACACCTTTCTGAATGTTGATAAACAACTCTCCAGTCTTTGACTGACTAAAAAACAGATGTCCCACTGGTTTGACCAAACCCACTGAGTGTCTTGGTGCCCTGGTGACTCATGTTGCCTCAGAGCAGTGTCACACCCCTTGTGAACCAGGGAGAAAAAAGGGCACCACCCAACTTGTTAGTCCCCTCATCAGTGCTCTCAGCTCCCTCCAGCTGTCCCCTAGGCCTGTGCGCCCCCACCCCGTTGTTGTCACACACACCAACCCCCACCTCCATCTTGAGTAACCCTCGGGATTGTTGTGGATTTGTGTTAGAATGATGAGGCTTGCATGAGGCGGGAAGCTGAGGGTTTTCATCAGTGCCCACTGTGCCCACCTGGTAGCACTGTCCTTATCCTCTGCCTACCCGCCTGCCTCCCTCCCTCCTTCCCTCTCTCCCTTCCTCCTTCCCTCTTTCCTGAGATCAAACCTGCAGTGAATGATACTTCCCAGTACCATCCAGCAGAAAGACAGCTCCTAAAAGCACAACGCGATGTCTTTTTCTTTTTCTTTTTCTTTTTTTTTGCGGGACCGGGGTTCAAACTGATGACCTTGCACTTGCCAGGCAGGCACTTGTGCTACAGAGCTATCTCCTTGGCCCCTGACGCTGTGTCTCCATCCTCACTGAGTCTGGGACTTTGTTACCTCTGGCTCTTTCCCAGAGTCAAAATAACCATGAAAGGGAAGCTTTTAGATCCATTCCAGATATTGAGGCAGCTAGGACAGCACAATGGATTCTAACTCAGCAAAGAGGACTCCAGAGCTGCTGCAGAAAGTGGCAAGGACCGTGGGATGAGTATATGGGCACTGAAGAGGAGTTTGAGGGGGATTCATGGCAATATGTCTTACAGTAATATATTTTTTAATTTAAGCATTCACTGTGCACAGCACCTGCCTGGCAGGTACAAAGTCCTGAGTTTGATTCCCAGTACCAAAAAAAGAAAAAAAAAAAACCCACTGTATTTGTGGTCACACCTACCCTTTATCAACATGTGTAGGTCTCTCCTGTCCTTGCTGCACATTTGGGGAGCTTACTGCTGGGGGCTTATGCAAGTAGTGGTATGGGACCCTGTGTAGCACCTGTCTTTCCACAGTGCGTGCAGGTTCTTATTGGAATATGGAGCTTTGTCGTAGGATGTCACTTGCTGAGCATGCTCAGGTCCTACCAGCAAATTCACAGTGCTGTACATTAGTCAGGACCAGTGCTAACAGGTCTTCCAGTAACAGCTCTGAGATGCTGTGAGCCATCGGTTTATCCTGCTCATGTTCGACAGCTTCTTGTGCTACACACCAGCTGGTTTTACACACTTCTCTCTAGATTGTAAACTCCTTCAAGGGTCTGTTTCATTCAACTTCGCCTCATCCTGTTTCCCAAAGTACCTCACATAGAATAAGCTCTGTACCTAATATTTCATGTGGATGGATGAATAAAAGAGCAAATCACATGTGGTATTAACACTAGAACTGTTCATAAGTTGCAGAAATAGAAATCACGTGGGCAATGAACGGCAAAGGCAATCTTAAAGGACTGGACAGAATTTATTAGTATTTACCCAGAAAAAAAAACAGATTTTTTTCTGAACTTCATAAAAGAATTGTGCATGAAGGAGTTTTGTATGAAGTTAAATATAAATTGTCAAAACCACTAGACATAGATCCTGTTCTTACCTCATGTAGAAGCATGCGAGTATCATGTCCCAGAGGGCTGCATGCAGGAGAAAGGGGTCAGTGGGTGGTATATGTTAGAGCTGTTTAGACAACGCCATGACTCCCAAGTCTCCACTTAATCCCTCAGCTGACCTTTTAGAGCCAGAGTGATACTTTCATTCTATACACCATGGGTAGAGTCAGTAAGAATTTTCAGAAATAGGGGCTGGCAAGATAGCTCAGCAATCTAAAGCGCCTGCTTAGGCAAGCTTAGGCATCTTCAGGGACCATGGTTGGATCCCCCGGCACCACATGCTCCACCAGCCCTGCCCCCCCAGCGCAGACTGAGCTGGCCATAACATAAAGTTTGAATTATCCAAGAATTTAAAAAGAAAAAAAGAATTTTCAGAGATAAAAAATTTTAGTGGCCTTTTAATTTAGTATTATTGCTTCTTAAAATCAGTAAATTAAACCCAGCATGGTGCTGCGTGCCTATAATCCCAGCCCTCAGGAGGCTGAGTCAGGATCACCCAAGTCTGACCTAGGCTACACAGTGAGACCCTATCTCCAAAGAAAATTTGCTGAGTCAAAATAGTAAAGATTGGCGGGTATTTCCTTCTTCATATTTCCCTCACATTACAAAGATTATTCAGTAATGTACAATGTTAAAATCAGGACTACTCCAGTTACCTCCCTTGATTTCAGTCTTGGCCTGACTACGAGGAGATCTATAAACACACCATTGAAATCGCCACATTTTTGGACTTACCCCGATTTCCAGACATCACCAAAGACTGCTTCCTCCACCCCAACATCCTGTGCGTGAAGTACCTGCTAGAAGCCAACCTCCCTGGTAAGTATACGGGCTGCTCAGTGAGGATCTGCCACCAGCAAGGCTATGATGAGCAGGGACGGAAGCTTTTCCCATCACCAGCACCCCAAGAAATGCCACATAGCAAAAAACTTCACTTCAGCATCTTTTCTGAGATTCAGGCCTTTCAAAATGGAGTCCATTTAAAATGCCCAAGTATAGTGGTACACACTTGCCACATCAGCACCTGGGAAGCTGAGGCAGGAGGATTGTCATGGGTTCAAGGCCAGCCTGGGCCATATAGGGAGTATGTTTGTTTCTCCAACACACATCCCTGCCCTGCAGTGCTTAAGCAGTCTGCCAAAACAGAATCCATTCATCTGTATAACCTATTAAAACAGAGTAGGAAAAAAAAAATGCTTCCAGGGACACTTCAGAAATAGAGGTCTACTTGGCATAGGAGATTTCTGCTTGAGAGAAGGTGTGATTTTTATAGCTGAGTGGAAGTGCAGTTAGCAGCCCTCAATGTGTTGCTGTAACTAGCTTTGTAAAAAGTAGTGTTGTGTGAAGTATTACTGTGACTGTGTAACCAATTCTGACTTGAATAAATCCTAGAAGCAATTAACATTTTTTGTCCCTTGATGACATCTGTGGGTTCCAGTCCCTGAAAGGAAAGGAAATCAGAGCCTGCTCCTGCCCTGGTGCACATAGGAAGACAACAACCTGGGCTGTGGAAGAGCCTTGTTCTACCTGTCCCCAGCGTGGCAGGACTGTCACCCTGCTGGCTCCTCCCTGAGCTTCTTGCTAGACTGGAAATGTGAGAGTGGCAGGCTTTTATTCTTAAGGGAAAACACAAAAGTAGTGTGGCTACATTGTGACTGACACAGCATCAAAATGTGATTTAATGTATTTTTGTTTATTTTTATCATTGTTTTGTGAGACAAGGGTCTCTCCATGTTGCATAGGCAGATCCCAAACTCTTGAGCTCAAGTGATCCTCCTGCCTCAGCACGTGGAGTAGCTGGGACTATAGGCCTACAGCCCCATGCAGCCCTTGAATATATTTGAAGTAGGAATACAAATGTGAAAATGCAATAAACAAGATTATGTATTAACTATAAACATAAAGCGTGGCAATATAAGTACAAATATAAATGAAGTATTTTTACATACAGGAACAAAAATAATCTAAACTTTTATAAAGTGTCACTTATAAAGCTAAGAAATATGTATCCCTTTTTGAGACTTCAGGAGCCTCTGTTTGATCAAGATTTCAGAATTAAAAAAAAAAAAAAAAGATTTCAGAATTTAGAGGCCAGGAGATAGCTTGGCAGTCTAAGCACCTGCCTGGCAAGCACAAGGAGCCAGGCACGATCTCCAGTACTGCATGCCATGCTGGCCCCTCACCGAGCTGGCCACTGTAATCCCAGCACTGGGGAGACTGAGACAGGAGGATTACTACAAGTCTGAGCTGTATAGTGAGACCTTATACCAAAAAAATGAATGAATGAATGAATGAATGAATGAATGAAAAAAATTTTTTTAGAAGATTTCAGAATTTGGAAGATCTTTTTCTGCATCTTCTTGTGATGATAGGTCAAAATTGCTGGTTTGCTTTTTTTTTTCTCCTGTCTTTTTGAGACAGGGTTTTGCTGTGCAGTTCAGGCTGGCCTTGAGCTCACTTTGTGGCCCAGGCTGGTCTTGAACTCAAAATGATCTTCCTGCCTCAGCCTCTTTAGTTATGGGATCACAGGTGTGTGCCACCATACCCAGCTACAGCGTACGTGCATGCGTGCGTGCATGCGTGTGTGTGTGTGTGTGTGCGCGCGCGCGCGCGCGCACGCGCCATACTGGAGATTAACCCCGGGGCCTCATAGTGAACCACATCCCAGCCCTTTGTTATTTTTTTCTTTCTTTTATTATTTATTTATTTTAGGTTATTTTAAAAAAAAAATTTATGTATTTATTTATTTGGTCTCACTATGCAGCTTAGACTCCGTGATCCTCCTATCTCGCCCTCCCCAATGCTAGGATTACAGGCATGTACCATCATGCCTAGCAGGTTCTAGGCTGGCACAGCATGCAGTGCCAGGCATCAAACTTGAGACCTTTTGCTTGCCAGGCAGGTACTTAGACCTCCAAGCTATCTCCCCAGCCCAATTTTTGGCTTTTTTGAGACAGGGTCTTGTGTAATCCAAGCTCACTTTAAACTTGCTTATGTAGACCACACTGCCCTCGAACTCAAGGTGATCATTTTGCTTCAGCCTCCCAAATGCTGGGATCACAGGTGTGTGCCACCACACCCAGTTTTTTATTTTCAGTAAAGGATCACTGGTTTGCCCAAAATGAGCTAAAACTTGCAGTCTTTCTGACTCAGCCTCCCACAATGCTGGGATTATGGCTGTGAGCCAACATGCCCAGGTTTACACTGTGTAGCCCTTAAAAGTTATTTAAGGAATTGAAAATGTTGTGGGTTTTTTAGTGTTTTATATTATAAAAATAAAGTAAAACAAGCGAGATTGCAAAATAACATGACTGTAGCTGCAGGGAATCAGAAATAAATGTACTGAAATAGTAAAGTGGCCCTTTTAAGCCAGAGACCCTGAAGAGGTCTAGTAATGTGGGCCTTGCCAAGGCTCAGCCTTTACATTTCTCATACAGACAGCGCCTTGAGGTTCAGCGGATCCTATGGTCCTAGAGAAGCATCAGGCCTTTTTTCCCCAGAACTACGGTTTGTACCCAAGGAGTGCAGAGCTACACTCCTGCTCCCCACTTTAAATTTTATCTTGAGACAGTCTCACTAGGTTACCCAGGCTGGCCTTGAACAGTCCTGCCTCAGCCTTCTGGGCAGTTGGGGTTTCAGGTGTGTATGCTTTGTGTGGCCTCATATCTTAGGGGTACACACATTGTTGTAGTCTAGTTTACCAAGAATTTAATTCACATTTGACTGTTTCATGAACAGATGAAATGCACGGATTAACCCACCAAGTGACAGAGATGACTGAGATGGGAGAGGTGGAATCCCTGACATTTGACCCAGTAGCTAAAGCTGCGAAAACTGTGAAGTATGATGTGCAGGCTGTTGCTCTCATCGTGGTGGTCTTGAAACTGCTCTTCCTATTGGACGACAACTTAGAATGGTGAGAGTAAACCCATTTTGTGGCAAATAACACTTTGTCCTACCATTCTGAGCATCTGGGGTTTTTTTGTTTGTTTTGAGACAGGATCTCATTACGCAGTTCAGTGTGGCCTTGAAGTCACTGTGTAGCCCAGACTGATGTTAAACTCACAGGGATCCTCCTGTCTCAGCCTGCTGAATACTGAGATGATAGACACGTGATGCCAAGCCTGGCAAGAATGGTTTTTATAGTGTTTTCCTCCCAGCTTCAATAATGGTTTCTCCAAGAAGACTCGATATCAATGTCAAATACTATTTCATACTTTTTTTTCTCAGAAGAATTCAGAATATAACTGTCAGCTGGGTGTGGTGCACATACCTATGATCCCAGCAGTCAGGAGAATAGGATAGGAACATTTCAGGTTCAAGGCCAGCCTGGGGCCGGGGAGATCACTCAGCAGCATAAGCACCTGCCCGGCAAGGGCAAAGTCTCAAGTTTGATCCCTGGCACTGAAAAAAAAAAAAACTACAAAATGCAGCAATCAGGCTGGTGAGATAGCTCAGTGGAATAAGTGCTTGCCCAGCAAGTGCAAGGCCTGAGTTTGATCCTTGGTACCATGGGGAAAAAAAAAAAAATGCAGGTGTCACATGTGTGATTTCTAAAGTCATCTCGCTTATTGTTATCCCTAGGTCTTTGTCTGACCTCGCTGAAGTCAATAACGAAAAGAAGAAAACAGGTACTTAATTTTTTTATCTTCCAGATTCAAAGGGATTGTAAGTGATGCCGTAAGCACAGGGTGGGAACTCGAACAATACACGTGCACGCTCACGCACACGTATGTATGTGCATGCTGCACCTGTCCCAGGGTTATCGGTTCCCATAGCCACTTGTTTACTAGGTGGGTAGCAGTGACTCCTGCTGCGTGGGCCTCAGTTTTGGCTCAGGCTGTCCCTCTGCTTTGCCAGGGCTCAAGGCCGACATGGGCTTCATGGTGAGTTTAGGGCTAGCCTGAACTACTTATCAAGGGCCTGTCTCAAAAAACCAAAACAACAGAAAAAGAATACCTACCATGTGGGCTAGGGAGATAGCTCAGTGGTCTAAGCACCTTGGCAAGTACAAGGACCCATGTTCGATCTCCGGGACTGCATGCCTTAGCCCTAGAACCCCTGGTGTGCTGTGCCAGTCTCAAAACTGGGCATTATGATGCACATCTGTAATCCCAGTGCTGGGAAGGCTGAGGAAAGAGGATCACTACGAGTCTGAGCTGTACAATGAGACCCTGTACCAAATACATAAAAGATTTTTTTAAAAAAAGAAAATACCTATGTTATGGTTTATGTCTAGTTGTCTCCTCAAAGCCTCATGCAATCATGGGGCAGGGACTGCTAGAGTTTGAGACTTGACTCATGATCCCCTGGGATTGTGTGTTTTAGTAAGGATGGGATTATGGGTCTGAGTCCTTCTGGGATTATGGGTAGTATGGCCTAAGGCAGATAGGCTGGGGCAGAGAGCCTGAATGTAATATAAAGAGAGACAGAGAGACAGAGAGTGAGACTCATGCTGTTGCTCTGCTGCCCTGATGGGTTGGTTGCCTCTGTCACCATTTTGCTGCTGTTCCACCACCATGAACTGGATGATCTCTGCCCTGTTTCACTCAGCCTTGGGCCAGCCAAATATGGACTAAAACCTCCAGTAACTGTGAGCTAAATAAACCTTTCTTCCCTTCATTTTGAATGTCGGGTATTTGTCCCAGCAACGAGTAAAAAGTAAGACAACCTGGCATGTAACAAGTGCTTTATTTTATTTTTTATGTATTTAGGATAGGGTCTACAGGTTATATATGGTCTCACTACATAGATGGGACTTGTAGTGATTCTCCTGTTTTCAGCCTCCCAAGCGCTGGGATTACAGGTGCACGGCACCATACCCAGTCTCAATCACAGTCTCAGTGCACCCCAAAGGTGGGGCCGGCACAGCATACCTGGGATCCAACGCTGACTTCTGTGCTCTGCCTAAGCAGGTCTTTTAGTCTGCTGAGCTGGCTGGCTGGCCTGTAACAAATGCTTTAGAAGTGATGGACAAATTGTGAATCTCTAAAGGGAAGAACTATGTCTCACTTGTTATTTTTTAAATTTATATTTAGCATCTGACAATAACTAGGCTAAGAATAACTGAATTGTGGCAAGCATTTGAATTGTTATATTTTGGGTTTTTTTGAAACTGGATCTTACTATGCAGTTCAGACTAGCCTTGAATTCACTGTGTTCCTCCTGCCTTAGCCCTCCAGGTGCTGGGATTACATGGGTTCTCCACCATGCCTGGCTAATACTTAAATTCTTAAACTCAGACCCACTGTCCCTCTGTTCAAATTAGGATTTTATGCCACAGCATTTAGGAGCTCGAAGAGCGATTGTTTCAGTGCTCTTGAGAATCTGTGCAGAGTGACCCCTGCCCTCTGCATGCTGTCCTGTGGCATCCATGCAATGAGAGCATACACTCGGGCTCAGCGGAGGCCCCTTGAGGGGCTGACGGCACTCACAGGCCGTATAGATGCAATCTCTCCCGTTAGGCCTCAGGATCCTATGCCCTGTCTGTTGTCCCCATGCCGTCCTGGCTGCCTGGAGGGGAGGTCGGGGTTTACCAAGGGCGCACACAGCCATCTCTGCCCTGCAGTCATCCTTGGCACCTTGGGCATTTCCACTCCTCTGTGGCCAGTGGGCTCCCAGGCTGGTAGGTGTAGATGGTGAATCTGCTGGTGGTGAGTTGAAGAGATTTTTAGCTGGACACTGAAGCAGCCATCTTCACTAGGAGATGATTATTTCACACCCCCTTCCCCCAGTTCTCATCACTCTTAACTGCCCTGTCTGGAACATGAGCTGCCTAGTACCATCTGCTTTTCTACGGATCTCTAGACAGCTGTGGTTTAAGACTAGAAAGGATGGGCTGGGAGCCGGGGCACCAGGAAGGCCAGATAAGGGGTCAGAGCTGAGGTTCGCACGCGTATCAATCACATGCCCCTCAGTGCACCTGTTGGCAGGCCTGTAGGCCTCCTGGCTGGTGCCACACCTGTGTGGCGAGTAGCAAGTTTGGGGAAAGGCATAGAATCTGTCCCTACCATCCAGGAGTCGCATCTAGGAAAGACTGTCAGGAAGAGGGAAGATGGCAGTGAGCAGGCAGATAACTGCAGGAGCTGCGTGTTGTACTGCGTACACAGACGGAGGCCCAAAGCACATTCCCATCGAGCAGCTCGTCATTTCCCCAGTAACCTTGAGCCCTGTTTCTTCCAGAGAAACCGTGGTTCAGTTTCAGAAAGTGGTACTGTGTCATGAAGAAGACTCTTGAGGAGAAGAAACAGGAATGGGAGGAAGCACGAGCCAAGTATGTTGTCTCATCTTCAGTGGTGCTGGGGAGCACCTGGGTACCCCTCCCCTGAGCTGCACCCCCAGCCCTTTTTTTTTATTTTGCGACAGGGTCTTGCTAAGTTGCTCAGGCTGGGCTTGGACTTGCAACCTTCCTGCCTCAGTGTCCCAGAGTCCTGGGATGGCAGGCCTGCAGCACCACACCCACTTATCTTCTCTTTTTAGGTTCACCTACTTTATTTCCACGTCATTGGAAAGTGAAAGTCCATCAGCATTGTGACTTTTAGTCTTAAAAGTGTCCACACTCTAGATAACATTTTTCTGTAGGTGCGAGGTCTAGAACCCAGGGTGCCACACATGCTAGACAAGCTTTTCCCCATGGAGCAATACCCTGCGAGTCTAGTCCAGCCTAAGCCCCAGAGTGAGACCCTGTCTCAAGAGGGAAACCCACAGTGAAATATTATCTTAGAATAGCTTTAAAAAACCCAAACCTGGCCATTCTACATGTGGTTACAAAGCGGTGCAGCCATGGCAGTATCCCCCAAAGTCACATACATGCAGGGCCACACCCAGGGCCGTCCACTCTACCTCTTAAACAAGTGTGAGGAGCTCATGTCCACATGAGAATCCATGTGAGACACTGAGAGCAGCCTCAGTACCAACTGCCCACCAGCAGCAGCTCAGGTGTCCCACAGCAGAGAGTGGGAGCCAGCTGTGTGACAGCGTGCAGTGCAGTGCCCTGGGCCACTGGAAGGAGCCAGAGTGGACGCGTCTCACCTCGGCACTGCCAAGTGAGACTCAAAGGGTGAAACGCAGCGTAGTTCCACTTAGTCAGAAGAGGTGAACTTGTAGGGGCAAAAAATATGGGTGGGTGCCCAAGGTCCAGGGTGTGGAGACCAGGTGAGCTCCCAGCACTCTGCAGGCTGAGGCAGGAGGATCACTGAGTTTGAGACCAGCCTGGGCTGTATAGTGAGTTAGGGCCAGACTGAACAATGCTCCAAGATCCTGTCTCAAGAATCCTTTTCCAAAAAAGCACTAGCCGGGCGTGGTGGTGCACGCCTGTAATCCCAGCACTTGGGAGGCTGAGGCAGGAGTATCAGTGTGAGTTCAAGACCAGCCTGGGCTACAGAAGTGAGCCCAAGGCTAGCCTGAACTGTATAGTGAGACCCTGTCTCAAAAAGACAAAAAAAAAAAAAAGAGAGAGCACCATTGTCTTAGTTTCAGACCAGTGTGTCTGGCAGTTTACAGTGGCCAATAGACCAGGGCACTGCAGTACTGTATGTCTTTCCTTAGGCCTGAGTGCAGGGCTGCTTGCAGGCTACCCACAAGATTGTAGCAACTCATACTACCCTGTAGGGCACCCTGTGAGCCAGGTCAGTCCAGTGTTGCCCCCTTTGCCAGTGACCATACCCAGCCAGCTGCATCCTGCTTGATGAGTCCATCTAGGCACGGAGCCACGGAGCCTGGCTCTCACCATCTCTTTCCTATGCATGAACCTGGCCGGAAGTGCCAGAACTTAGCCCTGGTAAAAGGCAGAGGCAGAGAGGACAGTTGTTTCTCAGGTGGCTTCACTTCAAGCAGAAGCAGTAGGCGAGCTCTGCAGAGGGAAACCACGTCCACTGAGACTTGAACTCACAGTGCTTCTCCTGCCTCAGCCTCCTGAACACTGGGATGACAATGATGCCGCATCACACCCAGCTGTCCTTTCTGCTCAGTGTTGTGTAATCAGTAGCACACCCGGCCCTCCCTGGTTCCCTCTTGGAGCCCCTGACCTGTGCACCTGTGCATTGTGCCCCGAGCCCACACTGTCCACTGCACCGGGGTAGGCAGAGCTGAGTGTGTTGGCTGCACCCAGTTCCTCTTGCCCCAGCTGTCCTCCTGCCTTTCACAGGTTCGTGTGGAAGAGCGAAAAGCCACTCTACCACTCCCACATTGACAAGCCTGTGGCATACAAGAGAAGGGGTGAGTTGAGGCTTCTGGTAAGCAGGTGGCAGGGACACCATCCAAGAGCTACACAGATTGGGCTGACGCTCGAGGGCCCAAGGCAGCTCTGTACTTCTGGAAATGTTCTGAAGTGCAGAGCACCACGACCTCTGCAAGAAATCTTGCAGAATCTGTTGGCTCAGAAATTGCTGTCACTCACAGCCGTCCTAAGGTTCCCACTAAAACCTAAAATGCCAGACTTCCCAGCCCACATAAACTGTTGAGGGGCTTGCTCCTAGGTTGCATTTTTTTTTTGGTGGTGGGGAGGTCAGTACTGGGAGCTGAGCCCAGGGCCTTCACCGTAAGCCTTAACTCCAGTCCTTATTTATTTATTTTTAAGTTTTTTTTTTTTTTTGGTTGGTTATTTTTTTTTGTGGCTGGCCCAGGCTGCCTTAAGGGCTGGTCTGGGGATCGAACCACTGTCCCCTGTTACTGACTGGGATTGCCGGCGCAAGCACTTAAACCACTGAGTTAACCCAAAAGCACCCCTCCAGGCCTTTAAAAAATATATGTATTTTGAGAAGGATCTTGTGAAATTGCTCAAGGTAGCCTTGAACTTGAAAGCCACCTGCCTCGGCCTCCCAGATCACTGAGATGACAGATATACCAGCTTTAGCTCCTTTTATTTATTTCTTTAAATATTTATTTTTTTGGTACAAGGTGCTGCTGTGCTGCTTGGAATTGTAGTGATCCTCCTGTCTCAGCCTCCCCAGTGCGGGGATTACAGGCATGCACAGCACGGCATGTCAGGGGTTCAGGGGCAGGCACAGCATGTGGTACCAGGAATCAAACCTGGATCCTTATGCTTGCCAGGTGGGTGCTTAGACCACCAAGCTATTTACCCAGCCCCTCTTACTCTTTTTAAGTTTTGATCAAGTATACATAAAATTTACCATTTTAATCATTTTTAATGCATGTTTCTTTGCTCCTCGTGTAGTTTCTGTCTCACCTGATGCTATCCTCATTCACTACTATGACATCTTTCATCAAAGCTAAAAAGCCAACATATGTACGCTGCTGCGAAAGACACTGCAGACACAGCCTACTTTTTTGCTTGATTCCTTACTTTGTCTTCTTTTTTCAGAAGTGGTGGTGAGTCTCCAGAAACAGTTCAGTGCCCTGGCTGATCCAGCACAGACTGTCACAAAGAAAACTCCTTCAAGTTTCCAGCTCAGCTGGGCCGAAGGTGACCCTGACCAGCCCTGTTTCCATAACCACAGCCTCCAGGGTGTCCTGCTGGAGAAAGGCCAGGTGCTGGTGACCAAGAACTCCTTATACTGGCTGAGTACTCAGAAGTTCTGCAGGAGGTAGGTGATTTGTGATTTGTGGTGGTTTTGGGTTTAAGACAGGGTCACGCTGTGTAGCCCAGTGTGATCTCAAACTCATGGCAATTCTCCTGCCTCAGCCATCCAAATGCTAGGATTACAAGCATGCAGCACCACGCTGTATCCAGCACATTTCTGAATTACCACAGGAAGATAACTTGCTCCCTTGCCTTCTTCTTCAGCTACTGCAAACATGTGACAACCTATGAAGAATCCAATTTTTCTCTGAGCTATCGGTTTCTCCTCAACCTCTTCTCCTTCCTGCTGAGAATAAAGCCTGCTTTCCTCCATGATGAAGTGAGCTTAATTGAAAAGAAACTTTTTAAAAAGAAATACAGTGAAACCAAGAAGAACTCAAGATGCAGGAAAGGGAGAAGATAATGAGAAAAGGAAATACAAACTTTGTTGAAAAAATATTGTACAAATGACAGTAATGTGGAATTATGGAAAATACAACTTTATTATCCATGTAAGCAACGTGCTTATATAAAAATATATATTGTAAAACAGGTGAACTTTGCATTGTTTAACTTTGCCTTTTTTTAAAAAAGCCATGTATGTTCTTTTAAAAAGTTAAAACAAAAATAAATTATATAAATCCAGGAATCTGTGTTTGTTATATTTATGTGGGTTTGGGTTTTGGGTTTTTGAGACAGGGTCTTGCAGTGTACTTCAGGTTGGTCTTGAATTTGTGACAGTGCTTCCACCTCAGCCTCCTGAGTGTTGGAATCGCAGGCATGCACCACTGTGCCCCGCTGCATTGTGTTTTGGGTGTTGGCTGCGATTGTTTTAGTTAGGTCTCACTATATAAGCGGTGATCCTCCTGCTTCAGCCTCCCAAGGCCAGGGATCATAGGCTTGCACCACCGCAGCCAGCTACAGCCACTTGTAATGCCACAGTGAACAAGGGTAGCCCCAGGCTGTGGCTCCTGGTAGCCGGGTGCCTGTAAGGTACCTACTGACCTTGTTATCAAGACCTCCACAGAGCCACCTAGAGAAAAAGGGCAGTGTTAATTTTACCCAGCATTTACACAGAAAGACACATTGCTTACAGGAGAGAAGAACAGAGGCTGAGGCAGGAGGGTCGTTGTAAGTGTAAGCCGGCCTGGGCTGCTCAGTGAGTTCCAGGCAAAAGCCCCGTGACTTATGCTCTGCACACAGTTAATAGTGGGGATTTTTATCTTGAGTAAAGTAGCTGGCAACTTTTGACTGAAAGCTGAGCGAATCCCCCGCAATGTGCCATCTCACAAGGTGTCCCTCCGCCACTTCAGTGAGTGCAGTGCTCCGGGAAGAGCTCACAAAGACGGTTTTGTTGACTTCTTAAATTAAGAACCTGCTATTTCAGCTCGCTTGGCCTTTTGCCCTTCTAAACAATCAGCCAGGATTTCATGGATATTTGGCTTGGACCAGAAGACTGCAGGGTCCCAGAGGAATTTTGAAGTCGAATACCACTTAATGCAATGGGCTTTTCTCACCATGTCCTCACTGATTAAATCCCGTGATTTGGTCCAACATAACCTAAAATGAAAGAGGCAGGCAGCCCCGGGCAATGCCTGCCAGGGCTGTGCACGCTTACTGTCCTTCCCCCAAGATGTTCCTAACGTGCCAACCCTTTGGAAGGAAATGAGTGGATGACTGATGGAGTCGCTGCTATGGTCACCCTTGGGTAAGCAGCAGGAGCTTCCTACATTTTCTAGTTTTTTCCGTCAGTGTTTATGGTTTTTTTTACACATGCCCCAGGGATCCTAGCACCTCAGGAGGCTGAGGCAGGAAAGTCACAAGTTAAAGCCTTGTCTGGACAATGTGGCAAGAGAAGTCTCAAAATTTTAAAAACAACAAAGAGTCGGGGATGCAGCTTCATGCCAAGGTCCTGAGTTCAATCCCTAATATTGGAAGCTAGGGGAGGCCTGGTCTCTAAGGAGAGAAAAAACACCCCTCTCCCTTTAGTCCTGAAATGCCCCTCCTTTGAGTGGGGGAGACCAGGAAAAAAAAATCTTCCCTAATAGGTGCCTGCCAGGCTCAGGGACCCGCACTGGGGTTTGCAGCCACACAGATGATGCCCTCAGGGTCGTCACCCAGCACTGGCTCACCCAACCCATGGCGTGGGCGTGTCATGCACTGCCCCGGCCAGTGATGTCACCACTTCCTAGGAAACCTAAGCCTCTGTAGTTTCAGTTCCAGAGTATCTCCAGCGCATCCTTTTTTTCCCCGATTCTTCGGTCCTTTTTTCTCTTAGCTACTGGTAATTAAGCTGAAGGCCTTTTCCCTGAGCTAATTCCCTGTCACCTTCTATCTTTATTTTTTTGTTTTTTAGACAGGGTCTCGCTAAGTTGCTCAGGCTAGGCATGTTTTTTGGTTTGGTGTCTGGAATCAAACTCAGAACCCACAACCTTGTGCTTGCTAAGGAGGGTGGGGGGGCTTGTGCCCTGAGCTATATCCCTAGGCTGGGCTTGAACTTGTGATCCTCCTATCTCAGCCTCTCAGAATGCTGTGATCGCAGGTGTGAGCCACCGTGGCCAGCGTATGCATGTCCTGTGACCTGGCTCTACACCTCGCCTTTGGAGCCGAGGGTGCCCCAGGGCTTCCACCAGACCCCTGTACCCAATGAGGGCCTTACTAGTTAGCGAACAGATTCAGCCATCTCTTTCAAATGTCGCTTTTTAATCAAATTGAAGTACTTTTAAGACAGAAGGGGAAAATTGGGGCTCACCTTTGTCACCAGAAGCAACATGATGGCCTACCATGTGCAAGGCCCTGAATTCAGTCCTCAGCACCGCAAGATAATTAATCACCATCATCAAGGTAAGAGGAAGCTCACCTACAACCTCAGCACTCTAGAAGGCTGAGGCAGAAGAACTGCAAGTTGAAGCACAGCCTGAGTGACTTATCAAGACCCTGTCTCAAAACAAAACAAAAGAAAGCAAAAATACGCAAAGGGCTGGGAATGTAGCTCAGGGCAAAGCCAGCATGCGATGCCCAGCATCAGTCTGGGGCCTGCAGCGTGCAGCACCGTCCCCACCCCCATGCGTGTCTCACGGTGTGGTTGTTGCATTTCACAAGGGAGGATCCCGAGTCCTGGAGAGCCAGTGATCGTCCAGGGTCACCAGGGCAGCCACAGAGCCAGTCTGCAGGCTTCTCCCACTCACAGCACTGCCCTGAAAAACTCTCAATCCCAGGTGCTGGCAGCTGAAAGTCCCAGGACCCCAGGCTGCTCAAGCTGGCATTTGTGACAAGAGAAAATCCTCACCAACCCCCACCTCCACTCCAAACCTGTTCTTCCTCTGCATTCCCTGCCTCTCCCCTCGATGACACCACCCTCCTTCTGATCACCCCATCTATAAATCTCCAGCCCCTCCCCAACCCATCACCCCAACCCCTCATCAGTCGCTGCTTGGACACTCCAGCTGGCGCCTCCCGCCCACATAGTGACTGCCTAGCTCAAGCCCTCTCACCTCTCTCCCAGGATTGCAACACCTTTCTCCTCTCCAGGCAGTTATCATTCCTCAGCCAGTTATTTTCCAAAAATAGTTTTAATAACACTGTGGGGCTGCACGTCCTCTGATGGCTCCTTGTTGTCTGCAGGCCCAGTGGCTGGATCTAGGAGGTCACCAGAGTGTCTCTGTCTACACAGCCACTGTTCCTGTCTTAGGTAAGCAGCAGCAGCTCACACCGAGGCCTCACTGGGTTGTCACTGCTGTCAACAAGAACACTCTTCTCTGTTGCTCTGTGCAGAGGACACACATCTCTCCTTCCAGAGCCCCCCACCCTGTCATGCTGCACAAGACATCTTCAAAGGACGCCAGCTCACTGGATGGAGCCACTCTAGGGCAGACAGACGTGCACACATGTCCACCCTGGCCTGTGGGGTCTGGGATACTGCAGCTCAGGGACTTGAGTGCTTTTGAGAAACCCAGAGTTCCAAAGACCACAAGACAGAGGTGTGTATCTGGGACATTCTCGTGTCAAAATTAGTTTTAGCCAGGCCAGGTGTCGCACACATGTAATCTCAGCACTCTGGGAGGCTGAACCAGGAGGATCAAAAGTTGGAGCCCAGCCTGCGCTATTCAGCAAGTCTTGCCTCAAGGGGCTGAGGCTGCAGCTTAGTGTGAAGGTCCAGGGGGTTCAACCCCCAGTCCCACAAAATGAGCCAATAAAGGAAGTGAGCTGCGGTTGATCATTCACCTCTCAAGGCTCTTCAGAAACCTTCCAGGCTCTGTTTCCACTTTGTTTCCCATCCGCTGACCCCACACTGGCCCCAGAGCAGAGTAAGCCCGAGTTTTACGAGGCTTTAAGGAGCTTTGATGGGAAAGATTAAAGGGCACCTAGGTAAGCGAGGCTCCGCGACTCCCCATCCCATGGTGCGCAGCTGCGGTTGTAGCACGCGTGCTTGCTGCGGGCCCCGCCTGCTCGGCCACCCTCCACCACCCGCTCCAGGAACCTCCTGGGGCACCGAGACGGCTCCCGCCCACTGAGGCTCCCTGCTGCTGCTTATCGCCGGATTCTCTGGATTTTTCCCTTTTTCCCTTCCCAACCCGCGCTCTTCTTTTTTCTAATTATCCCCAAGAGGAGTAACTCAAAATCTAAAATAGTAGAATTGTATCGTGGTTGAGAAAAGATAGACCAAAAAAACAAGAGTGCAGAAATACTTGAGTAGCTAGGCGGGATGGTGCGAGCTGATCGTCTCAGCGCTCTGGGAGACTAGGAGGAGAACGAAAGCTCCAGACCACCCTGGGTCACTCTGTGAGACCCCAAATAAAATATAAAAAAGGGCTGGAGATGTAGCTCAGTGCAAAGGCCCTTAAATCAATCCCTAGAATCTCAGAAACACACACAAACACAACACACAACACACACACACATGCAAAATCACAGTACTCAGGTTTCAAGTAAAGGAAATTGTGAGCTGCAAGAAATCGCCATTAAAAACTAAGATAATGAAATGTCAACTTTGGGTAGGTGACTGAGCTCCTTTTTATTTGGTCCCATCTAGAAAATGAGCTGAGGCCAGGTGTGGTGGCATATGCCTATTATCCCAGCACTTGTGAGGCTGAGGCAGGAGGATCACTATGAGCTTGAAACCAGCTTGCGCTAAAAGTGATACCTTGTCTAAAAAAAAAAAAAAGCTGAGCTCTTGCTATTTAACAGCAAAGACATCAGACTACAGTGGCCCACACTAGAGTCTAGCAGGGGAGTATGGGCCCTGGAGCCACGAGCGTCCTCCTGCCCCGGTACTTCCAGAGTGGCAGTGGCTGGTCCCTGTCAGTCACAGCAAGCAAGGCTTAGGGAGGTTCAGGCCAGAGTGCCTAAGCCCAACACTTCCTGGGCGCTGTGTCGCAACCACAGGGCCTTCGCTGGAATGACTGACGCTAGTGAAGCCATCAGACAAGAACGCCAGGTATCTATGTCCTCCCAGGTGCCAGCAGACTGCGACGCCCCACTCCCAACAGCTTCTCTGCTGCTGTCCATTCACAGATGAGCAGGCTGGGGCGCTGGTTGCTTGGATCACTTTGGGTTTAAAGCCCAAGGAGCTGGTGAAATTCATCTGAGATTCCAGCGCCCCAGCAGGGGCAGGGGCAAAACCTCAAGGAAGCGTGGTCACAACAGTGAGACTGGGGACACTGGGAATGTGATGTACAAGCTGGGCGCATGCCTGTGATCCCAGTACTCAGTATTCAGGAAGCTGAAGCAGGAGGATTGCCTCGAGTTTAAGGCCAGCCTGGACTATTTAGCAAGACCCTGTCTCAGAAATCTTAAGAGGGCTCTTTTCCATTACTAAGGCCTAGGTTAGTTTTTAAGAAGAATGTCCCAAACAATGCCAGGCACATAACCAGAACTCAATAAATACTAAATTTCCACCTGCCTATTATTCCTAGTTTATGATACATAGAATGTATGTCACGTTTTTTTTTTTTTTATTATTATTTATTTATTTGTTTGCTTGTTGTGTTTGTTTGTTTCTTTATTTATTCATTTTGTGGCTGGCTCAGCCTGCCCTGGTGGTGGCACTGGCCCAGCATGTGGTGCCGGGGATCGAACTGCAGTCCCCGCAGTTGCCTGAGCCCTCCTAAGCAGGCGCTTTAGACCACTGAACCATCTCGCCGGCCCCTGTCACGTTTTTAAACACCCATCATCTGGCCCAGACAGATGTTGCAGAGGTCAGCAGCCATCACCACTACTTAGGGGACTACTAATAGTAATCTTCCTCTGGCAGTGTTTTGTCATCAAAGGGGCTTTTTTTTTTTTTTTTTAAATTTGTGAGACAGGGTCTCACTATGTAGCACAAGCTGGTCTTAAACTCACAGCAATCCCCCTGCCTCAGCCTCCTGAGTGCTGGGGTCATAGGCATGTACCACCACACGCTCAGTCAGAGGTATTATTACCTAGAGTCCACAGATGAGGAATCCGAGGCTCAGAGCTTCCGTGACTTTCCTGAGGGTGGGGTGGAGTTCTCTAACTACTTCCTCCCATCTCCCATTTCTCCAGAATGCAGACTTTCTTGGCACTGTACAAAAGCGGTGACACAATCGTGTGGTGGCCTGGGTGGGGCAAAGGGCTAGATGTCAGGGCATGACACCTCCACTGTGACTGAGACAGGGTCTCATTGGATAGCCCAGGCTGGCTTTGAGCTCACTGTGCTCCTTCCTCAGGCTCCTGAGTCCTGGGATTACAGGTGTGCACCACCACACCTGGTGACACTAGCATATGAAGATATAGATCAGGGCAACTGGACAGAGTGGGCCTGTATTCAGGATACAGTCAGGGGACACTGTACCAGGGGCACAGAGCACTGGGACTGCTAATAGGAGACTTTGGGGTCAGATGGAGGAGGACCAGGCATGCTCCCTGAGGAGTTGGGACCCTAAGCTGCCACAGAAGTGGTCTTCAAGCCTGTTCACATGGGTGCTGCAGGGACAAGATGGCCTTTACCACCGAACATTTTCTCCACCAAGGCTGGCAGAGAAGGCTCTCCTGATACGGCCTTGCTGTTCAGGAGTGGAATCTGCACAGGAGCCGGGTCTGTAACTCCACCTGCCGCCTGCCCTGACCAGGTACCATGCTAGGTCCCTGAGGACCTTGTTGTCTTCATTGAGAGAGGGGCCCCAAGTTAGTTTCCTACTGCAAATCCTGTGCCTTGGGTAGCTATTTAGATTCTTCTTCTTTCAAACTACTACCTTCCTGGACACAGCAGTGTGTGCCAGAGTTCCAGTGACTGGAAAGCTGAGGCAGGAGGATCGCCTGAGCCCAGGAGTTGGAGGCCAACCTGGGACATCTAGACCCTGAATCAAAACTCAGAGCACAAACCAACAACTTCAGGGCTGGGGAGATAGCTCAGCAGAATAAATGCTTGCCTGGCAAGTGCAAGGGCCTGAGTTCAATCCCCGATTCCACCAAAAAAAAAAATCGTTTCAAAAACTAACAACTTTACTCCATGCTAGAGTTTAACAAGTGAAGGTAGGGGCTGGGGAGATAGCTCAGTGGCATAAGTGCCTTCCTGGCAATGGTCAAGTCCCAAATTTGATCCCCAACTCCTCCAAAAAAAAAAGTAAAGGTGAAGTTAGAAAGGGTGCTGAGCTGCTGAGGTACTTGGGCTTTGCAAGGAGTGCACTGCATCGACATGGAATCTGTATTTTATATTATTATTATTATTACTATTATTATTTGATAGTGGGACTGGAACTCATGCCCTCATGCTTGCCAGGCAGGCACTATACAGCTGAGCCACATCCCTGGCTTTACTTTGGCTTTCGTGGTACTGGGAACAAACACAGCAACATTCTAATGAGCTTTGTCCCCAGCCCTTTCTTACATTTTTTTCCAATGTTTTAATTTAATTTAATTTTATTTTATTTGTCTTTTTGAGACAGGGTCTCACTGTGTAGTTCAGGCTGGCCTTGAGCTCACTTTTGTAGCCCAGGCTGCACTTGAACTTGCACCAATCCTCCTGCCTCAGCCTCCCAAGTGCTGGGATTACAGGCATGCACAACCATGCCTGGCTTCTTACATTTTTTATTCTCAAAGGGTCTCACTAATGCCAGGCGTGGTGGCGCATGCCTGTAATCCCAGCACTTGGGAGGCTGAGGCAGGAGGATTGATGTGAGTTTGAGATCAGCCTGGGCTACAAAAGTGAGCTCAAGGCCAGCCTGAACTGCATAGCAAGACCCTGTCTCAAAAAAGACAAAAAAAAAAAAAAAAAAAAAAAAAAAAAAAAAAAAAGGGTCTCACTAATTTCAGAGTTGCTCAGGCTGGGCTGAAACTCATGATCCTCCTGCCTCAACCTCCCTTAATGCCAGGATGACAGGCATCCCCCATCACATTTGCCTAAATTAGCTCACTTTGAGAGTGTAAAGGAAACAGGAAAGAACTGCATAAGAAAGGCTGCAAGGCTCCCGGGTTGTCCCCAGGGCCAGAGGACATAGACAGGAAAACCCAACTATGACAAGTGGGGATGAGGTTGCCACCTGGGTCCCAGGCCTGGGAACAGGAACAACAGTTGAAGGGCACAAGGGGCAGCTGGTGCTGGGGGGGTACAGGAACAACTTTTACATGCGTGGTCCCCAGCACAGGGCCCACTGACTGCTCTGCTCCTGCACTGGCTCCCATGCTTTTGGTCTCTGCTTCCAGTCTCCAACACTGGGGCTCCAGGCTCCAGGCCTGTCCCATCCTCAGCCCTCCTTCAAGGCCTGGAGAGAGCCTGGCTCAAGTCGAACTCCACCCAAGACCTCTCCCCTAGACCCAGCCTCACAGCTAACCATCTACCTGACACAGCTCCTCTGATCTCTAGTAAAAAGGTCTCCTGCCCTCCTAAGCTGGCTACACTGGATCCAGCAGGAGGCAAACCACTGCTTCCAGTTTCTCAACTGAAAGCCTTAGGAGTCCCCTGTGGCCCTCAGGCATTCACCACCTCCCCTTTGGTTCTGAATTCTAAATCTCCCAGAATACCCTGCTTCCCTCACGGTTTCCATTAATGGCTCCAAATAGCCATGGGGAGCTGTTACCTCGCTGGCAGCCTGCATGGTTCCCCTACTGCTCTGCGACCAGATGGATTTTACCCATTTTCGGAAGCTGAGTTAGACCTTGCATTGTACAAAAGTGCTCTGCCCGTGAACTACATTCCCAGCCCAAGATTATTTTATTTTTTTAAAATTTGTTATGAATCTATGTTTGCAGTACATAATGATCATGTTTATTGTGAGGATGCCTATGTATATAATATCTTCATTCTTGTTTCTGCCCTACCCCTCTTCTCCCAATTCTTAGTCACCTTTCTATTTGCAAAAGCTGTTTCCATTTTTTCTTTCAATTCTTTATTTCTTTCATTTCATTCATTTGAGAAAGATATAAAAAATCCTATTCTCCCTACTTTCTGCTACTTTTATTTTGATCTTTATCCTTTGAATTTTTCATAGAAGAGAAGCCATATGCTATTGAAACTCGAGTCTGTTTTACTTCCCTTCACCTGATGATTTCAGGGTGCACCCGTTTTCCTGCAAATGTCCCTTGAGTTTTATCCATGCACTGAGATCCATCTTGCCTCAGGACAAACAGCCACCATCAAGAAATCAAATAACAAACGCGAGTCTGCGGGGGTGGGGGCACTTATTATAAATCACAAGGAAGACCTGTAGCTGCCCAGTTCACACCAACACATCCCCTTCTCAGGGTACATCCCAAATCTTTGCAGAGCCTGGAAGGCCTACCAGATGGGTTCCGCTTGCTCCAAGTCCCCTCCTGTCTTAGGCTCCAGTCAACCACCAAGCACTGATCCCAGCTCACACAGTGGTGCCCACCCGGCCCTGCCCCAGTGCCTGGGCCTCAACCCAGCTCCAAGCCCCACTCCACTGTGCTCCGGAAATTGCTACTTCTTAGCACCTCGTGGTGGTCCCTCGGGCACACTTGAGAAGCAGGGGACTTAGCCAGCTCATTAGCCAGGCTGGCACCCACGTGCCTCTGCTGCTGGTCCGGGCCCGGGGGCGGGGAGGTGGCAGCGGTCAGAGCAGACGGTGAGAAGACGAGAGGTCTGCAGGAGCGTTCCCAGGCTGGAAAAGAAAACGGCCGGGAGGCGGACAGGGCGTCACAATCCCCCGACTGGCACGGGAACCCGTGCCAGGTGAGCGTACGGCCCTGCAGCTCTGGAGCTCGCGGGCATGGCGGGGCTTAGCGTGCACGCGCGGGGCTACAGGACGGTGCCGAGGCTGAGGGGCTCCCGGAGCGGTAAGGGGGCGCCCTGCGAGCCGCGCGGTCCGGAGCCCTGCAGCCCTGGTCACCGCCACGCGGAGCGCGCAGAACCCCCAGCCGATGCCGCTCGGCCCCATCGACTCCGCCCCGGCGTCCAGCTATCCACCCAATCGTAAGGCGCTGCCCTCCGAGACTCCGCCCCTGGCCCACGCACCGCCCGCCAATGAGCGCCCGCACCCGGTGCCCAGTGCGCGCAGCCCGCGCGGAGCCGGCTCAGAGCGAGAAAAGCGAACCCAACCCGTCGGGGCCGCCGCTCCGGACCCACCAGCGCCGTGGCCGCCGCCTCCTCCCCCCGGTCGGGTGTACTGTCCCAACCCGAAAGTCCAGTTCTGCGGCCGGGCAGCGGCCAGCGAGCGAGCCGGCGCGATGACACAGGAGTACGACAAGTGAGTGAGGCGCGGGCCGGGCTGGGCCGGGCCGCGAGGCGCCGCGATCGGGCCCCGGCCCGGGCAGCCTCGCCAGCTTTTGCCGCTCCTCTGGGCCCGCAGCCCACAGCCGCCACGGCTCGCGGCTTGCATCGCCGTGCATCGACCCGGCGCCGGCAGCGGCGGAGGGGACGCCCGGGAGCCCTGGCATTGCCCGGGGCCGAGGAAGCCGCTGGCATCGCCTCTGGTAACGCTGCCGGGCTTCCCGTCCCGTCTGGGCGCTCGGGAGTAGCGAGAGGAGGCTGGAATTGGGGTGGTCAGCTAGGACAGAACACGCGGGAGCGCGCCGCGGGAGCTGACGACTTAAAAGTATTTTGTTTGGCAAAGGGAATAGGATGTAAGATCAGGCGATCCTGGGCCAGGAGCTGGCCTCTGTGCACTTGGCAACTTTTAGGTCACTGTGAAGCGGCCTCAAAAAAAATTTTTCCCAGTACTGGAGATTGAACGAGGACCACTGTACTGTGCTACATCCTCAGCCCTTTTTTTCCTTCTCATCCTTCTCCTTATATTATTAATATCAGTATTATTTATTCGGAGGTAAGCTCTAAGTTGCCCATCCAGGTTTCAAACTTGGGACCCTGGCAAGTTCAAGGTCCCGGAAACTTGGGGCCCTCCAGCCTCGCCCTCCCAGAGTGCTGAGGGGGGTGGGTTACCAGAAACCACTTTTTTTTTTTTTTTTTTTAAGAAATTCACTCTGAGCCAATCAAGTCTGTTTAGGCCAGTAAATTCAAGACAGATAGCTTTATAAGTGTTTGCCAAGAATCATTTTAGGTGTGCTGTTTTTCTGGATGAGATTAGATATCCCGTCTGGAGTCATCTACAAGGCGCTTCTTTTGGGGGTGTAGCATATATAGTTTAATTACTGGCTTGAACTCTGTTTCAGACCCCCTAGTACCCAGGAACCTTCAGAGCTAGGTCATAGCTGGAGGGCCACTAAGAAGCCAGGACCAACTGCTTTGGTGTTTTTGTCTTGACTTATAGCTCAGATAAGGGAACATTTTCCAAAGCTAACGTTTTGGCCTTAGGCACACTTTGGAAATAATAAAACACCCTGAGGGTGATCGCAGACATAAAGCCATTGGAAAAATATTTATTTTCTGATGCTGGTACAAATTTGGGATGGCGGTGGAAAAGAAGGAAAGCTGAAAAACTAGCATTACAGGAATTGAATGGGCCAAGGACTGTCACAGTCGTTGGAAGTAGCTATTAGGCTATTAATAATAGCTTAGTGCAGCAGAAATCTTCCCAAGTACCACTGCGTACACTGCCAGGGAATGCTACCTAGTATATTTACTTCTTTTGAGGGGGTGGCTTTTTTTGTTTTGTTTTGAGACAGCCTCATTTAGCATAAACAGGCTTCAAAATCACTGCAATCCTCTTGTCTCAGCCTCCCTAGTTCTGGGATTACAAGTGTGCGCCACTGCACTCATTGGTCATTTTCTTAAAATTCGAGATGTATGTCTGGTCTGATCTATTTTTAAACAAAGTAGGACCAGTGAATAAGCCTTGTGTTTGTTTTGTGTTACTATCCTACCCTACCTGGAGACCACATGTAGGTTTGAGTGGAGACCTAGGCTCTTCGATACTGTACTCACACTCAACCCAGGGTGAATTCTAGACTCTCCCTCTCCTTTTCAAAGTTGCTGTCTTTTTTCCAAATCCCTATCTGTTTTTAAAGGGCCCCGGGTGTCTGCCAAACCTTAACCTTTGTTGATTACTTGAAAAGATAAGCGGTCTCTCTACCTTCCCTGTTAGAAGAGATAGATCGCCTGTAGGCCATTTACATTATTTCAAGTGTGTTGCAATGGGCACTTGCTTATTGGGACGATAATTCAGTGCATTTCCAAATATTAACAATTTTTTGTCTTTTCACGGTACCAGGGGTTGAACTGAGGACCTTGTGCTTGCCAGGCAGGCACTTATACCATACAATATTTTTTCCTTTAATAAAAACCCTGCCTAATATTAGGCTAGAGTGAATGTTGCATTTTTTTCTCTTTATTGACTTATTACATAGTACCCACAGAACAGTTGTTGAAACTGTTGACATTGTAATTTTTTTAGAATCAGTAATATTTGCTTAGTCTTCTAAATTAATTCTTCTATAAGGCTTCACTAGGCTTGCCATTGATTTTCTGAATTTTTCCCACCAAACTGCAATGTTCACACAAAGCAGTTCTTTGCCTGTGTGAGAAACAAGTGAAGGTTTTAGGAGCAGGCAGCAGCTGGGAATTGAACCCAGTCCCATACTAGCCTGGCACATTCTCTACCTCCCAGCTCTTAAAAACTAGTAAAGATTTTAAAAACCAGATTTCCCCTGCTCTTTCTTAAATCTCTTCCTATCCAGTGGCTTTGTTTATTGTAGATTCTTAAGAGTCTATCTCTAAGATAAACAGTTGACTCTCCTGCCTGAAAATTATGCTTCTTTGTTGATTGACAATGCCCTTTGGCCACTTTCCCTGCCAAACTCCAGATCAAGGAATAAATCCTAACTTTCCCATCTACTCCTAAGGATTCACTAGGGTCCCTTTTTCTTTCCACCTATTCTCTCAGCCCTGGCTTTTAGGAAGATTTCTTAAGGCTTGACATCGCAGAAGAAGAAAGTTACATGTATCAGTGCTATATGTACGTGCAGGGGAAGAGAGGGTGGCCTTGCTCTAGGTCCCTGCATCTGTGTATGTAAAAATCTGTGAATCACCTAGCCTGGCATTTTCTCTTTTGAGACAGCATTGTGCTGGCCTTGAACTCATTACATAACATGGCTCAGCAAGCCACCCTCTTGCTTCAGCTTCCCTACGAGTGGGATGATGGACGTGCGTCACCACGCCCCGGCTCTAGCCTGGTGTTTTCTTCATCCCCCTACAGCAAAAGGCCGGTGCTGGTCCTCCAGAATGAAGCGCTTTACCCGCAGCGGCGGTCCTATACCAGTGAGGATGAAGCCTGGAAGTCATTCCTGGAAAATCCGCTCACCGCAGCCACCAAAGCCATGATGAGCATCAACGGGGATGAAGACAGCGCGGCGGCCCTGGGGCTGCTCTACGACTACTACAAGGTGCGGCGCTGCAGCTTGGCTCCCGGGCCACGTAAAGCAGCCGCAGCCGTCCCGTGCGCAAGCTGGTATTTGTAGCAACTATAAATAGTTTAATGAGCGCTTTGACTCACTGGGCTTCAAAGCTGAACTTGTGCAGTCAGAGAATCAAAGGGTCGCTTTGCAGACTGGTGATGAAGCCACCTGTCCTGGCCATCAAAGAAGATGGCAACTGTGTCACTGGCTTGCGTCTCTTACCATGGTGTTCTCAGAGCCGAAGAAGGGGCCAGCTAACACCCCTGCTCTGACTTTTGTCCTGTGAGGTCTGGGAGGCTGTTTCTGTGACTGTTGTCCCGAGCCCTTTGATTTGGTCTGATTAAGGTGCTGGGGGGGGGGGGGGGGAAAGACCTGCTAGTTCTAAAATCAGTATATATTTTGTTGCCAGTTTTTACAGATTTGCATTAGTCCCCCTGCCCTTTTTTTGAGATGTTTGAGAGATTTGAGAGGGTCTTGATATGTAACTCAGGCTGGCCTCCAACTTTCAGAGATCTCCCTGCCTCAGTCTCCTGACTATTGGGAAGACAGGCATGTGCCACCATGTCTGACTTTGGATTTGTCTTAACTACATAGAAGCTGCAGCTTGCATGGGTGTGCACAGGGCCTCCGTTCGCTGAAGGGGCCACCTAGTCTGTCTCATATCTTCCTCATCCTAATAACAAGAGAACTGTTTGCTGGCTCGTGATCTGTTATGCTGGCCACCCCACCACTCACTCTCAGGTCCCACAGCTAGGATCTGTGCCAGTAAGGTCTCCCCTCACCTGGTTCCGGCCACAGACTGTCCTCAGGGCCAGGCACATGGTCTGCTGGGTGACACTGACTTCTGCCTTCCCTTAGGCTAATAGCAGGTATTTAGGGATGGCTAATAAGAGTGTACACTACACTGGGCGTGGTAATGTGTGCCTGTAATCCTAGCACTCAGGAGGCTGAGGCAGGAGGATTGCTGAGTCTGAGGCCAGCCTGGGCTACATAGTGAGACCCTGTCTCTAAAAATAACAACAACAACAACAACAAAAAACAGTTCAAGTTCCAATTTAAAATAGTAGGAGCAATACAGTCACTAGGTATGATGGACATATAGTCAATGTGCGTTGTTACTGCCTTTTTTTGGTCATTTTTTGACACAGGGTTTCATTGTGTAGCTCAAGCTGGCTTTGAACTCATTATGTAGCCCAGGGTGGCCACCGACTCCTGATGATCCTTCTACCTCAGCCTCCCTAGTGCTGGGATTACAGGTGTGCACCACCACACCCACTTCAAAGGTGGCAATTTTATAGTTAAACTTGTTAGGCTTCTTGTAATAAGTATAAAGTTATTTTGTTTTTATAGTGAAAATATGTAAGAATGCAAGTTTAAGCCCAGTTGGGCCACTTGACCTCTTATGGAAACTCTATCTCAAAAGAAAAATTTAAAATGTACTGAGGAGACAGTAGCTGCATGCCGGGGTCCTGGGTTCTATCCCCAGTACTGAAGAAAAAAAAAAAAGAAGAAAGAACAAACCGAGTTATGACTTCTTGGGTCACGGGCATAGGAGTCCAAAGCCGGTGCACACTCCAGCTGTGACACCAACCTGGGCTCTGGAGGACCTGACAGTCCCAGTTGGTGTCTCTGCCCTGCACCTGCTCTGAGCGAGTGACAGCACAGGGGAATGATTGTAAACCAGAAGCTTCTCCTGTGTTAGGGTCAGTAGACGGGTGGGCAGGAGCCTGCTTCCTCCAGGAGCTCACTTCATGGTTGGTTTGTGCTGCCCTAGGTTCCTGTGAGCATGGACCACCCTGTTGCATGGCAACCAGTATAAACTCCTGAGGACTTTGTGTGTTGTGTCCCCAGAGCGTTCTGCTGCACTCTGCTCCTAAGTGACCTGGGGATTGGTAGTGAGTGACTGCCTTTGGGGGTGTGGCCCACCCTTTGGGGTGAGGACTGAGCCCTTCCCTTGTATTCCCATCTAAGGTTCCTCGAGAGAGGAGATCATCAGCGGCAAAGCTGGAGATTGAGCACCCTGAGCCGGAACACAGCAAAAGGTAATGCTGGGTTGGAGTGTGGAGCAGCACACACAGAAGACGCCACATTTCCCCAAAAGTAGCATGTAAATTTAAAGCCAGGTGTGGTGGTACACACCTGCGATTCCAGTGGTAGGAGGCTGAGGCAGGGGGTCTCTGTAAGTCCAAGGCAAGCCTGAACTACATAGCAAAACTCCGTCTCAAAATAAAAAACAGAATGCAAAACAGCAATTGGCCTACATGAACAAGCTCTTTTTTTTTTGTCTTTTTGAGACGGCCTCACTAGGCAGTTCATGCTGGCTTTGAGCTTACTTTGTAGCCCAGGCTGACCTTGAACTCACAGTGATCCCTCTGCCTCAGCCTCCTGAGTGCTGGGATTGTAGCAACATGCTTGGATAGCCATGAAAACCTTTAAAAATCATTTTAGTTTATGCATGTATTTATTTATTTATTTAAGTTACCGGGATCAAACTCAGGACCTTGGGCTTGACAGGCAGGCGCTCATGCTGCTGAGCTATCTCCCCGGCTCTTATGCATGTACTTTGTTTTTGTTTTGTCTCTGAGTCAGTGTCTCACTATGTATTTCAGTCTGGCTTAAACCCGTGATAGTCCTCTTGCCTCAGCTTCCCAAGAGTTGGGATGACAGATGGGCAGCACCATACCCAGTTGAAAATTTCCTTTTACAAAGCACTTTTAAATGAGCCTTTGTTCTTAGATAATAAAACATATTTAAGGAACGAGTGATCACTCAGAACCTCTAACCTTATGATTGCTTCTTTATTGTTTTGTTTTGCACATGCCTGTTTTGCCGCTGTCACGGGTAGGATTTGATGCTTTCCTCTGCATTTTGTGCATTTCATAAGTATCTTCCATGTTGCACTTTTAATCTTCATAGCTATGCTTTGGGGAAGGCTTATTTGTGGCTGTTCTTACCTTTTATTACAGATGTCTTCTGACTTCGTGCCGGGCACCAGTCCCGTGAGCTGCAGGTATCCACACTTGGAGATGTAACCTTCTCCCAAGCTATTCTTCATCTTTTTTGACTCTCACAGTCACTTTATTTTACTTTTAACCCAAACACAAAAAGTTTTATTATTTCAGTCTGTCCAGTTTTTCACTATAGGACCAAGCCTTAGTGAAAAACTTTCTAGAGCCACGGAGATAGCTCAACAGCATAAGCCCCTGCCTGACAAGCACAAGGTCCTGAGTTTGATCCCTAGTACTGCAAGAAACAAAAAAAGAAAGAGAAAGAAAAAAAGAAAGAAAGGAAGGAAGGAAGGAGAGAAAAGGGGGCCAGCCAAATAGCTCAGCCGATTAATGTGCCTGCAAGCAGGCATACGGGCCAGAAGTTTGATCCTAGGGCCTGCCATGATGGTCCTGCCCCCAGGGTATGCTGAGACAGCAATTGAGACTGGGCATGGTGGTGCGTGCCTGTAATCCCAGCTCTTGGGAGGCTGTAAACAGGCAGATCACTACAAGTCCGATCTAGTAGTGAGACCCTAAACACCCTGTATACTCTTCCCTAAAAAATATAAAACAAAAATTGTTCTTTAGGAACTGCCTGGCAAGTGCAGGGTCCTGAGTTCAATCCCCAGTACCGCAAAAATAAATAAATAAAAATAAGAAAAACTTTCTAGAGAGTTTTTTCCTTTTCTTTCCCCATTTTTTCCTTCCTTCCCTTCTTTTTTTCTGCCATACAGGTTTAACTCAGCTACATACCCAGCCCTTTTTAATTTGGAGACAGAGTCTCACTAAGTCATTAAATTGTCCAGGCTGGGCTCAAACTTGTGATCCTCTTGCTTCAGCCTCCCAGTACACTGGGGCCATCAAGCCTGGCTTTTTTTTTTTTTTTTTTTTTCCTTTCTTTCTATTGGCTAAATTCCTAAGCATGAATTTATGGTTCAGGATTGGAATAATTTTATTTAAATGTACAAGATTATCAACATGCTTTTTCCCTTAAAGTCTTCAGCCTGTAGGATGTCAAGGGGAGTTAGGCCTGGTGGTACATACCTGTGGCTCTTGGGAGGGAGGCTGAGGCAGGAGGATCACTGTGAGTTCAAGGTCAGCCCGGGCTAAATAGCAAAACCCTATCTAAGAAAAAGAAGAAAAAAGGTTTTAAGGAAAGTTTCAAAACGCATCTCACATTAAGAATCATAATTTATATTGTCCAGAATATAAATTAATGACTGGCAGATAGTTCAGCATATTAAAGCGTCTGCTTAGGCAGATGCAGGGACCTAGGTTCGATCCCTGGCATGCTGTACTGGCAGTTGAGACTGGGCATGGTGGCATGTGCCTGCAATCCTAGTGCTTGGGAGGCTCAAAACAAGAGGATCACTACGAGTCCAGTCTGTATAGTGAGACACTATAGACCCTGTACTAAATACATAAAAAATATAAACAGTATAAATTAATTTTACATGAAATGTCTGCGGTCTGGTGTGTCTCTAGGTTTTGTTTCAGTGAAAGAGGAAACCAGACTGCATGGGGACTAAGAAGTGCAGGCCAGGTGAGGCCAGCTTGAGCCTCTGGAGGACCCACATGCAGGCTGCATTCCCTCGTGTTAGTGCCACTGCTGGGCTCACCCTCAGCCAGAGGAGAGGGCAGATACCACTCCACCTGGTGCTCTGGTGAAGATTGACACAGAAGGGTGAAATAACTTGCTCAAAGTGACAGTTTCAACTGAAGGTGTCTGTTAAAATGCTGTTAGAACATTTTATTGATTGATTCATTTATTTTGGTGTTTCTGAAACAAGATCTCACTATAACCCAAGCTGGCCTTAACCTCACGGTGATCCTCCTGCCTCAGTCTCCAGAGTGCTGAGATGACAGGTGTACATCAACTTGTTCTGCCCAGGTATAGAGTAAAATATGAGAATAGGGTTATGGGAAAAAATAAAGCTTATAAGAGGAGCCGGTTGTGGTCGCACACACCTGTAATCCCAGTGCTCAGGAGACTGAGGCAGGAGAATTATTGTAGGTTTGAGACTGGCCTGGACTACAAAGTGAGCTCGAAGCCAGCCTGAGCTTCATAGAGAGGCCCTAACTCCAAAAAATAGACCAAGTAAATAAACAGATGAAAAACTTGTAGAAGGGGAGCTATGAATGCTCAGTATTTCCACAGAAAGCTTCTTTTGGGCTTTGGGGGGTGTTTGCCTAAAGCCCTTCTCCATCTGGGTGCGCCTTGTGCACTTGCTCCGCACCACCTTTGTTGGGGGCGTGGCTTACAGGCATCCCCTGGTCAGACCTGGCACCACCACAATAGGAAAAACATCGTCAAAGACTGATCCGAGGGCGTAGTGTGAAAACTTCGTTTTCTTTGCCTTTCTGATAGGAACAGTGTTCCCGGCGTGACCGAGCAGCCCCTCATCTCTACTGGCGAGAGCAGAGTGCAAGTCCTGAAGAATGTGCCCTTCAACATCGTCCTTCCCCATGGCAACCAGCTGGGCCTCGAGAAGCGCAGCCACCTGACTGCGCCCGACACCACCGTCACGGTCTCCATAGCAACCATGCCCACCCACTCCATCAAAACAGAAATCCAGCCACATGGCTTCGCAGTGGGGCTCCCCCCGACTGTGTATCACCCCGAGCCCGCCGAGCGGGTGGTGGTCTTCGATCGGAACCTCAACACCGAGCAGTTCGGCTCCGGAGCTCAGCCCCCCAATGCCCAGCGACGCACCCCGGACTCCACCTTCTCCGAGCCCTTCAAGGAGGGCGTGCAGGAGGTACAGAAACCCGGCGTCTCAGAGGCTGCCGTGTTTGTCTAAGTATTGGGTTCCACCTTGTCCTTGTTGCGTAAGCCTGAAACCCGGCCCAAAATGGATGGATTAGGAAGAAAAAGAGTTTGTTTTTCTTAAGAGAAAAGGCCCTTGGGGTATAACTTGTAAGCTAAACCTATAAATCCAGAAATTATTATCAGGGGCACATGGCTAATCTTACCAGCCACTGAGTTAACAATTATGACTTCAGCTTAGCGGTTAGCTCCAGAAGGAAAGAGCTCATGTGTAGCCTTCCCTGAGCACAGAGCAGTTCCCGTGGTCTGGCCGCAGTTGGTGTCCCGGCCCCAAGAGCTTCCTGCCACTGGCCTTTAGTGTGGGCACCTTCTCAGGTGTCTGCCTGGTTGGTGGGACAGGAAGGGCACAGGTGCACCCTGTGGCACTTAGAGATTCGCTATGGTGCTTCCGAGCATTTCCAACCCGCGCACATCTCGCGCACGTAAAAGTGAGGGGCTCGTGGTGTCTGACGCCATCTTTAGTGTCCTGAATGGGACGCACCTTCTGTCTGAGCGTACGGAGGAAGAAGTAGGGTCTGTCATTTCCTGAGGAAGCGCATTGTGCTCGCCAGCCTGGTGTGGCCCTGACGCCCAGACATCACAGTGTTTTGTTTGCAGATTCTAGAGTTGGAATTGAGTTGGGATGGGTAGGGGAGACGGAAGGGCTATTGAACCCAGGCGTTTTGTGGATGCGCATGACAATCGCCATAACTTTCTTGCATAGTGCATACAAATATACCCTTTCTTTTTATAATTATTCTTTAATAGAAGATCTCGCTGTGTAGTCCAGGCTGGCCTTGAGCTCACTCTGTAGCCCAGAGTGGGCTCGAACTCACGGCCATCCTCTTGCCTCAGCCTCCTGAGGGTTGAAATCACAGGTGTGTGCCACCACACCCAGCTTATACTTTTCCAATATCCTTTTTTAAAAAAACTTAAATTTATTATCATTTAAAAATTGGGGCTGGGGAGATAGCTCCGTGGCACAAGTGCCTGCCTGGCAAGTGCAGGGTCGTTGAGTTTGAACCCTAGTCCTGCAAAAAAAAAAAAAAAATAGGAACATTGCAAGGGTAGTAAGTTGCCCTAAGCCACAGGGCCTGGCCAGGAGTAACCTGCTGATGTTAAAGCGTTGTGGCTTATCACATTGATGTTTCAGGTTTTCTTCCCCCCGGATCTCGGCCTGCGGATGCCCGGCATGAACTCAGAGGACTATGTGTTTGACAGTGTTGCTGGGTAATCATTGCCTCCTCACTTGATGTTTCATTTTCCAGCACTCTGATCTATTCCCTTCTTGTTGCTCACAAATCAGAGGTGGCTTGGGGGGCACTTTCCCCTCTCCCGACGCTGCCTGACTGGGGCCCAGGGAGCGACCTTCGCTGCTGCCACACGGTTGATTGTGTTCTCTTTGGAGTCTTCGGTTTCCTCGTCTTCTGGTGGTGGTGCCTTTTCTTCCTCAGCCTCTCTCTGGGGTGTAGACGGATAGACTCTGAAAGGAGAGACGGGGATTAAACCAGATCTCGAGGCCCCTCTGTTCCAAGAGTGGCAGGTGAGAATTTCAGACTAACAGTGAGTAGACAAGGCCCTTATTTTTTATTAGCCTTGCTAGTGATACAATAAATGAAAGCTATTTTTTCCCCTCATCTGAAAGCTGCATTTTAGTTTCCCCAAGTTGTAAAAAGGAATACTGTCTAATTACTGGGATCACATATGAAGAATTTCAGATTTTTAGAAGTGTAAGATAAGAGTGTCACTGCATGTGTGTGTATGTTTTGACATATGTTAGGTTTGCAGTAGAGAAAGGTTTTCAAAGTCTAGGATTTTCCAAGAGTTGTGATTTCCCTGAGCACCTCGATACATTTAGGGTTTTAGGACGGTGCCAGCCATGCTTTTTCCTAATGGGTCCGATGTGAGCCTGTAAAGCTCCAAGGGCCTGGCAGCTACTGTGACTGCCTGCTGGGCCTGCTGTGCGCAGCTGGCTGTGGAGGAGGAACGACACACAGTGCGCCTGTGTTCTGACTAGACGTTATTTAGTGGTATGCTTTGTAATCTCATTGTGCTGTGCTACTCCTGTGGCCCAATCAGAAGAGCTCTATACCAAATGGTGTGGTTTGCTGACCTCTGGCCTAGGGAAGTTGTACAGGGCATGACCAAATGGTGGGATAAGGACAGGAAGTGAAGAGAACTACAGTCTGCCCTTCTAGAGAGATTTCAGCCTTGTTTTTTTAGACAGGCTGTTGCTGTAGCTCAGGGGGGCCTACAACTTACCATGTAGCCCAAGCCAGCTTCAAACTCCTAGTGATTCTCCTGCCTCTGCCCCTGTGCCCAGCTTATCACGGTCCGTGCAGGGCTTCCAGTGCCTTTCTGTCCCTTTTGCCAGATCAGTCCCATGCTGGCAGGGTATCCCATGAGAGTCACTTGCTGACACCTTCATGACCTCAGCCTACGAATGTACAGTAGTTGACATCACAGTTTAGAAGCTTTTGTGGCCCCTTGTGGCAGACTCAAGGTCCCGGATGCTGAAGAGCTCACACAGGGTCTTCATTTTGACAAGGGAGCATGTGCCACCTACAGTCCAAGGGGCTCAGGGGCTGTCTTGGTTGGGTAACTCACAGAGAGTAGCACTTTAGGGCCTGTACCCAAGATTCAACATCTGCAACTTCTCTGTCCTGCAGGAACAATTTCGAGTACACCCTCGAAGCTTCCAAATCACTTCGGCAGAAGCCAGGGGACAGCACAATGACATACCTGAACAAAGGCCAGTTCTACCCTGTCACCTTGAAGGAGGTGAGCAGCACCGAAGGCATCCATCATCCTATCAGCAAAGTTCGAGTAAGTCCTGCACCTGTTTCTGTTCTCTGGGAAAACTTAAAAGTGTCCCTAGGTATCCCCAGGTCCTGATAGGCATGGTATTCACCTATCATCCCAGGAGGCTGAGGCAGGAGGATTGCCTCAAGTTCAAGGCCAGCCTGGGCTCCATAGTGACTCCAAGGTTGGTCTGGACTACGTAACAAGAGCTTGTCTGAAAACAGCAGAAGGCAATGTCTCCAGGATTTGGCATTTCTGAGTGAAGCCACCCTGAGTGACGGCTCAAAGCCACTTTGAAGGCTGTGCTGCAGACTCTTAATCGGTGGGTGTGCAGCGCAGCTCACACGTGTCTGTGTGTCTGCAGAGTGTGATCATGGTGGTTTTTGCTGAGGACAAGAGCAGGGAGGATCAGCTGCGACACTGGAAGTACTGGCACTCCCGGCAGCACACCGCAAAACAAAGGTGCATTGACATTGGTAAGAGGCTGCCGTGCTGTCCAGGGCTCGGGCGACGCTCTCTCCGCCCAGTTGTTTTTGGCAGTGGTCACTTCCTGCCAAAAGCGCCTGCACTTCTCTGCCGGTCGCTGGTCTTCACAGCCCGTCCTGGGCTTCCTGGAACCAGTGTTCCGTCCTGGCTTCCCTCACAAGGGCCTGTGGCCAGGCAGTGGCTCCCAGGTGCGGCCGGGCTGGCCTGAAGCATTAGCACCTGGCATGGGAGCACTGGGGCTGATGTCCTGTTCTTTTTAGCCATGCTGGAGTGGCCAAGGGCCTCACATAATACTGGGTAAGCGTTCTGACACCCAGTCCCGTCTGCACGGTTTTTGAGGGGAACATCTTTTTAAGAGACGCTGGTCAGGCGCAGTGCACACACCCGGAATCCCAGCACTGGAGAGGCTGAGACAGAGGATTCCTGTAAATGTGAGGCAAGTGAGCACTGCATAGTTAACTCGAGGCCAACCTGAACTACATAGGGAGACCCTGCCTCAAATTAAAAAGAAGAAAAATAGACAGTCCCCCAAATAACCTTTATAGACCTACATTCCTTATTTCTTTTTTTTTTTTTTTTTAACAGAACCTCATTATGTGTTTCACGCTGTCCTTCAACTCATTACGTAGACTAAGCTGACCTTGAACTAGCAGTGACCCTCCTGCCTCAGCCTCTCAAGTGCTGGGATTCCAGGCACTCACCGCTACACTGGTCTTAAATTTCCTAGTTTTGACCCAGATTGAACTGAATATATCTAAGCTTGCCTCTGTTACAGCAGTTCTTTGATGTTTTTTTCTTCTTTTTTTTTTTTGGACTTTCTTCCACCCATAGAAGCCTTCATTTAAATTCCCCAGGGGTTAGGGGCAGCATCTGCTGGCTTCCTGGGAAACCAGAGCTCACAATTTCCTCTTGGTTGCCTACATCTAGCTGACTACAAGGAGAGCTTCAACACCATCAGCAACATCGAGGAGATTGCCTACAATGCCATCTCCTTCACCTGGGACATCAATGATGAGGCCAAGGTAGGTGCTGGAGCCCAGGCCTCGAGCAGAGGATGCATTCCTCCCCCCTGCATCCCCACCTGGGGCTGATACCCCACACCAAGGAGGGTGCAGCAGGCGGAGCTGCTGAAGGTCTGGGGGGCAGACGCTGCAATATGTGAGGCTACCAGTTCTGGTCTGTGGATCTGGCTGCCGCACCAGTGTGTGGGTGGGGTACCCCCTGTGACGCAGCACTTGGGAGTCAGAGACAGGACGATCACTGCCAGTTCAAGGACAATCTGAACTGCGAGACCCTATCTCAAAAACCAAAATAAAAATATCACTGGCTTTAGTGGGGTACCCTGAGATGCTCAGCACAACATGACTTAAGGGCTGTCCTGCAGTGGTTCTCATATTTCTGGTGAATGTCAGTGGTCAGTTGTGTGTCTTGGCTGGGAAGTTCATTTTTTCCTTCTTCTTTTTTAATGTATTTGGTACAGGGTCTCACTATGTAGCTCAGACTTATAGTGATCCTCCTGTCTCAGCCTCCCCAGCACTGGGATTACAGGTGCACGCTGCCACCATGCCGGGTCTCAGTGGTCTGCTCAGCACTCCTGGGGGCAGGCTGGCACAGCATGTGGTGCCAGGGATCAAACCCCAGTCCCTGTGCTTGCCTAAGCAGGTGCTTAGTCTGCTAAGCTATCTCGCTGACCCTGAGAAATTCATTTCTTGCTCAAGTTGTAAACCTTGAGAGATTCCTGGTCTCCCCACCCCCACTCCCAACAAAAAAAGTAAACCTTAAGGATTTGCGTCATTCGGGCCCGGGGAGATAGCTCCATGGTGCAAGCATCCGCCTGGCAAGTGCAAGGTTGTAAGTTCAAACCCTGGTACTGCAAAAAAAAAGAAAAAAGAAGAGAGAGAGTTTGTATCAACAGTGAGATTCACTAAAGCACCTACAAGCAGGCACAGGGACCAGGGGTTCGATCCCCAGGCCTACTGGGGTGACATGCACCTGTAATCCCAGCTCTTGGGAGGCTGTAAGCAGGCAGATCACTGAGTCCAATTTAATAGTGAGATCCTGAACACCCTGTAGACCCTTCCTTACAAATGCAAAACAAAAATAAAAACCAAGGAGATTCGTTTGATTGTATGAAGTAAGGCTGAAGATCTAAAATAAATAGAGCTACAAGTGGCTTACGCCTGGACTCCTTGGACTCTGGGAGGCTGAGGCAAGAGGATCCCAAGTTCATGCCCAGCTGGGCAAGATAGCAACTTAGTGAGATACTGATTCAAACTATAGAAGGCTCGAAGATGTGGCTCAGTACCAAGGCCCTAGGCCCAGTCCCCAGTACTAAAAAGTAAATTAAATAAAAGACAGAGAAGTCTGGAGAGGAAGTAAGTTTTTTGAGCTGCCTGGTGTCCTTCCAGGTTGGCCGCACACTCTGGCTGGCCATGGTGGTGGAGTCAAAGCCCAGAGAAGGTGGTGGCAGCTAGACCAGGTTGTAAAGCAAAAGTGGGCAGAGGGCAGAAGTCTGGTGGACCAGGCAGCACCAACGGGGCTGTTGGCAGTGGAACGGGGTGGGAGGAGGTGGGATGGGAGGAGGTGGGATGGCAGCTCGGTGTGGCTTTTGGCTCCTTGTTTTCCCTATAGGTACCACAAAACCTTGAGGGAACAGTAAGCTCAGGGTTACAAAAGAGCAGACAAATGTATTTTCCCCTGATGACTTAAGAATTCTTATACTGCAAAGTGAATTATGTCTCAGCTACTGTCCACATGTCCATAGTCCCCACACCAAAGAGGCTGGGGGGGGAGGGGGCACGGGGTCACTGTGGGTTCATGGCCAGCCTGACCTGAATAGCAAGGCCATGCCTCAAAAGACTAAAATCTAAAACCATGAGCAGCAAAGAGCTCCCCGTGAGACATATGCTAGGGTTCACCACTGCCTGGGGCATTGGAGGTGTGCTGAGCCAGGGCTGGTTTTCTTTTGCATGATATGTGGTCCCTGCCTGGGCCCTTGTCCCTCAGGCCCCTGTGGAGACCTGGGCACTCTGTGTCTCCCTTCAGGCTGAGAGGGAAGAGCACATTCTCAGCATGGGCCCAGCCACAGCACAAACCTGATGCACTGCAACAGAGCCACTTGCGACCCTTGGGCTCTCCTCAAGGCAGCCCCTTGCATGTCTTGCCTTCCACATGGAGCCTGGCCAGAGTGAGGGACAGCATGGGGTGGGACTGAGCCCTGGCCTCCTGTCCCCCAGCAAGGAAGCACTGTCAGACAGGAGACGCTGTTGCTTCCATTTCTAATCCCGTCTGTCAGCCGTGAGCTGTGGTCCCTGAGCCAATTTTCCTATCCTGAAAAGGCTTGAGTCTCCCTGGAAAGGGAGCAGAGTCGGGCTGTCCTGGGCCCTGCGCTGTCTCCCAGGGGCATCGCAGCATGGCCTGAGAGTGTGTGGAGGAGGTGATGACGCAGGCCATTGTGTGCCCTTGTGTGTGCTGGGGGCGGGTTTACAGGCGCGAGAGCAGTGCATTGTTTTGTTGAAGCATATTATTTGGAATTCTTTGTGAGAGTAATTCTTAATTGGTTTGGGCTGAACGCAGCACTTGCGTTTATAGGAATTCCATTCTCCTGACACACCGCCAGTGTGCCATCAAAGGAAGGTGTTGCCATGTGGGCCAGCTGTGTGAAGCCAGGGACAGGTTTGGTTTGTTTTACAGCCTGACATTCCCAGTGTGAATGGAAGGGTGGAGGGAGGGGAGAAATGAGTCAACACCTGGCCTGCAATTGCAGCTGGGCCAGGGCAGAGATTTGAAACGTATCCACCCTGCCCTAAATAGAGAAAGAAGCAAGCCAGCAAGCCCTATTACTTTATTTATTTATTTATTTATTTATTTATTTATTGGCAGGTTTTTGTTGTTGTCTTTTTTGTTTCATTTTGTTTTTGAGACATCATTCAGGCTGGCCTCACCTCACTGTGTAGCCCGGCTGGCCTCACCTTTGCAGCAGTTCTTCTTGCCGCAGCTTCCAAGCGCTGGCATGACAGGAATGTGCCATCACGCCCCACAAGCTTCTCCTCTACGAGCTGCTTCTGTTGGGCTTTGCCTCAGAGGCGTTGTGCCCAGCCGAGGATGCCCTAGTTGTCAGGGCCCTTGGTAGCCCAAGGGAGCTGCAGTTGTGGTGAGGCCTGCACCTGTGAGCTGGGTTCCAAGCACCTGCAGTGTCCGCTGCTCGAGCTACCACTTGAATTCCACTTCATTCTCTTGGGAGGATGGGGGGGATGTCTGATGACTCCCCATCCTCTATGCTGCCACTCCCAAGAAATAGCCACCCCTCTGCAGGACACCCTCTGATGCCTTGTCTCCCAGCCTCTCCTGCCCGCTACCTGGGAGCCCCCTCCAGGGTGAGTCCCTAGGTCTGGCTTCGGCCAGTATGCTACATGGTCACTATAGCAGTAGGCTGCGACTCTGCCCCAAGTTCTTGGCAGGCATGGAAGCTCCTTAGGGCAAGATTTCTTATTTTATTTTTTATAATTTTGGTTTATTTCAGATGGGCCCACTGTGAAGCCTAGGCTGGCCTCAAACTCCCAGTGGCCCTCCTGCTTCAGCCTCCTGAGTGTGCTACCACTCCTGGCTTCCTAAGCATTATTTCAAGGCACTGTGGGGTCTTGGAGTTTGAGTTTTATGACAGTGGCAGCTGACACCTGTGCCCCCCAGGGTGGCCCTGTAGTGCTGGTGTTCACTGAGATCCTGCACTCAGGCCCAGCTGGCCAATGGGGCTCTGTGCCCAGAGAGGGTCACACGTGCTGGTGCCATGCACATCAGCTCCACAGGCTCCGTGTGCGCAACTCGTTTATTTGGGACACGGGTGCCACATTGCCACCCACGAGGTGTCCTCAGGGTCACCGCCCCCACAAGTGGGGCGAGCAGAGGTGCACAGGTCTTGCCAGAGTCTCCACCCCCGTCTGTCTTTTATCTCCATGACTTTTTCCCTGGCTGCTGCGCCCTGCAGAAACCAAGAGGCTGTGTGGGCGGCGCTGAGGCCCAGCCAGCTGCTGACGGCCCTGGTTCCTATGGGCCACGCCCGTGAGCGAGCGTGGGAAGAGCCTGACCTGTTTCTCTCCTGTCCTTACCCTCCACCCTGCTGCCAGTTCCTTCTCTGCTTTACTTGGTTTTTTGAGACAGGGTCTCACTGGCCTTGAACTCACGGTGGTTCTCCTGCCTCAGCCTCCCGAGTGCTGGAATGAGTGTGTCTCACCACACCCAGATCCTCGCTTCTTCCTCAGTGGTCACTTGAGCAGCAGCACAAAAGCTTGCTGCACATTGACCACCTCAGTGACAGCATACAGCAGGGCCACCTCAGTTACGCGCAGAGGAACTAGGAGCCTGTCGACCGAGGAGGGCACTTAGCACTGGGCTCTCACTCTTGATGCTTCTGTGTAATGCATCCTGTGCAGGGGGCCACCAGCAGCAGCCCCGGGGTCGCAAATAAAGATGGCGGCGTCTGGCTGGGTGGGGAGGAGCGCAGCTGGTCATCGCTGTCTGCCGGCTAGGTGCGAGTAGATCTTGACTTCTCGGTTGAAACTCTTCCCATTCCACTGGCCTCAGCTCTCATTTTTAACTTCATCCAAATGTAGTAGAAGCCAAGCATAGGGATTCTCCCCTGTCACCCCAGCACTTGGGAGGCTGGGCAGGAGGCTCACTGCAAGTGTGAGGCCAGCCTGGGCTATGCAGGGAGATTCTATCTCAGAAAAGAACACGGGGATCGTATCCTCTTTAATCAGTTTGGTTGGACTTGAGGTGAAAAAACTCCATTGTCGACCTTACACTTTAATTTCTTTCGGCTGTCAGATTTCTACAATGAGGGCTTTTATTCTTCTTTTTTTGGTAGTTCAGGCTGGCCTTGAGCTCTGTGCAGCTCAAGATGGCCTTGAACTCACGGTGATCCTCCTGCCTCGGCCTTTGGAGTGCTGGTAGCAAGTGTGTGCCACCACACCAGCTACAAGAGCATCTCGGAGCTCTCCAGAGCCAGCTCTGGAGGAGAATCCAGTGAATTTATTCTTTCACTGAATAAAAGTTTATTCTTTCGCTGGGTTTGTGCTTTTGCTGTCATAGGGATGTGCTGTGCTGGGGAGGACATCGTGGGTGTTTATCTCAATCTGACTAACCAGATTTTTAATGTGAGGGCAAATTAAAGCAAGAAAGAGCCCCAGTGGCCCCTGTAACCATCAAATTGGCCACAGCCACACCCAACAGGGCCCCGTGGTTGCCTCTTAAGTCCTATGACTTACTTGGTGTGAGCCCAAAGTCCGACATTGATACCTGGGTTTGCAGTGAGGGCCTTTAATTCCATGCCACGAGACTAGAGTGGTCTTCTGCTGGGGTATCTGGGGTCACCTCTGCCCAAGTTTCTTGTGCTGCTAGCTTTGCTGGAGGTGTAAAGAGGGCTGAGGAGGCTGGAGATGCCCAGGTCCTGCAGGGAACGGTCATCCTCATGGGACAGGGACTGTGGAGACAAGTGCATCCCCCACCCCTGAGGCATTTCCCAGCCTTCATGTCCCCTCCTCCTGGCCTTGCATGCTCAGTCCACAGGTGACAGCAGCTAAGGTGAGCACAGGCTGGCCTAGCAGGATGTTGCTCTTCCTAGAAGTTCAGGACTAGTCTGACTTGATTGTCACTCTTTCCAGGGAAAGCATGCATAACTACTGGGGCAAGAACTGGATGGCATTGTCACAGGGCGGCCTCCTGACTCAGCCTGCATGCACTGGGGCTGGCTCTGGCTCTGTCATTCACTCGCTCATTCAGCGGGTCGCTGTGCGCCTGTAGTGCTGGGGGAAGGGGCGGGCGCAGGCGAGTGACTCAGAACCTGAAGCCTGTCCTCTCTACTCTCTCCCCCTGCTAGCGGGGTTAGAAAGCCACTTGCAGGCTCCGGGGAAGGCTTTCAGCTGAAGGAATCCTAGAAGGCTTCGTTTTCTGGGATTTTTGAGTGAGAGTCTCACTATGTAGTCCAGGCAGGCCTTGAATTCATGGCAGTCCTACTGCCTCAGCCCCCTGAGTGCTGAGGTTAGAGGCATACGCACCACGCCGGGCTCCAAAAGCCTGTATTAAAATGCAGCAGCATTTTTCTTTTCTTCGGGTTGGTACTGCTTGAGATGGGGTCTCATTCTAGCCCAGGCTGGCCTTCCCCCTATAGAGTGGCTCTTGTGAATTTAGGTGGGAAAGAGGCAATATAACAGCTTAGCTAGAAGAGGGGCTCTGACATTCCAGGGCCTGGCCACTAGGTAGGGCAGGAAGAAACGTCAGGGTCACACTGGAGCCTAGGAGGGTTACAGACAAGACCCCATCTGTAAACACAATAGGAAGCTACAGGTGAAACTTAACCTGTACTTAATCATCAAATAAAATTTGTTTCTTAGCTGCATTTTCTTGGCCAGGAGTGGTGGCTTATGCCTGCATTAGCAGCTCTCAGGAGGCTGAAGCAGGAGGATCTCCTTGAGTGGGAAGCCAGCCTGGGCCAGTCCAGACTGCATAGGGAGACTCTGTCTTAAACCCCACCTTCCCCAAAGCAATTTCCAGTTGCTTTCTGGGAACTGGCCCTCTGGTGGCCACCTCTGTTGTACATGTCCTGCGTCCTGTGCCTTTCTCATCCTTTTTTCCTTGTGGCAACTTGGGAGAAGCAGCAAACTGGACAGCATTGTGCACCTGCCATAGCACTTCCTGGAAAATGGTTATACATCAGCTGAGGACCGATTCCTCTTGCTTTCTGTGCTTGGCGACACGGTGGTGCACACCTGCCATGCCAGCACTCTGGTAGGCTGAGGCAGGAGGATCACAGGTTTGAGCCCAGCCTGGACAACTCAGTGACTTAGTGAGATCCTGCCTCAAAATAAAAAAAGGGCTGAGGATGCAACTCAGTGTGAAGGCCCTGGGTTCAATCCCTGCTGCCACCAAAATATAATAGTAATCTATATATGAATCATTCCTCTACCACAAATGCGCATCCACTTTGTTTCCTCTCATTTTCAGACTGAGGCCCACAAACAAAATTAAATCCTCAGCCAGGAGTGGTGGTACACACCTGTAATCCCAGCATTTGGGAGGCAGAGGCAGAAGGATCGGTGCAAGTTTGAGACCAGCCTGGGCTACAAAAAGTGAGCTCAAGGCATCCTGAACTGTATATCAAGACCCTGTCTCAAAAAGACAAAAAAAATAAAAATAAAGAAAAGAAAATCTTCAAAAAAGATTATAAGTGGATGAATTTTTAACCAAGAATGAGGAACTGTCCCCAGAAAAATGGGCTGGACATTTAAGAAGAATCTTGCAGGGCATCTTTGGCCTGCTTAGCAGTTTATTTTGTGGTTAACATTTTTTTTCTTTCCTCTAGTAATTGTGGGTAGGATGTTAGAAGCTCATCTTGAGGGGTTAGTGGCCTGGTCATGGAATAACAGCCTACTTTCCCTCATGGTAGGGAGCAAGGAAATACGAAGGCGCAGAAGACATCATCTTTTAAAGTCCCATCGTATTTTGCTTGGGTTGTTATTGTTTTGCGACAAAATCTCACTCTGTAGCCCAGGCCAGCCTTGAGCTCGCAGTGATCCTCCTGCCTCAGCCTCCTGAGTGTTGCAGTTTACAGCTTGAGCCACCATGCTGGCTGAGGCCCAATGAGAGAGGTCCTTCAGCCACTCTGAGGAAGGCGGCTGTGTGTGCAGCCTCCTCAGCTTCAGAGCAGGCTTCTAAGTGTCATGTGCGCTTGTGCACACCCAGGCACCACTTCCTGCCTCTTCCCTGTGCTGCTGTGAGTGACACTGAAGTGTGTCCCATCATGGCATCCACAGAGGCAAGGGTGGCTGAAGATATGTTGACCTGGCCATTGTCTCTGAGGGACAGAACCAATCATGGGCCTGTAAATTCAGTGCTTAGGAAGCTTAAGGCAGGAGGATCACCCCAAGTTTGAGGGCAACCTGGGCCACATAGTGAGCTCACGGCCAGCCTCAACTATATAGTGAGACCCTATCTAAAAAAAAAAAAAAAAGAAAAGGCCAGTGAGATAGCTCAGTGGTCTAAAGGACTTAGGCAACCCACAGGGACCACGGTTTGATCCCAGGCACCACATGCTGCGTCAGCCCCACCCCCAGGGCAGGCTGAGTCCATCATTCATACATATATACATACATACATACATATATACATAAATAAAGTTTTAAAAAAATTATTTGATAGGGCTGTACCTCTGTGAAATTTTTTTAAATTAAGCAGCCCTGGCAGGATGCATATAAATCCAGGTAAGAGTGTCTATACTCTTTGGTACTAGGGATTGAACGTAGGGCCTGCACGCTGAGGTACATCCCTGGCCTTGAGCTCACTGTGTAGCCCAGGCTGACCTTGAGCTCCCAGCAACCCTCCTACCTCAGCCTTCTGGCGCCGCAGCCTCCAGCACAGCAGCACAGCCTCATTGGAACAGTACATAGAGGAAGGGTGAACCCATGCTGCATATTTTTCATGCTGTCTAGAGTGTTGTCATGGTTTTACGGTTTATCTTTCCCCGTTATTTTCTCCTTCACTTAACATTATGTATAGGATTTTCTCACTTTGTAACCTAAGCTTCATTGTCCACGTCTGAGTCCAGTTGGCAAAACCTGGTGCTGCTGGTGGCCACGCTGTAGAATCCTGCAACTTGTAAGTGTTCGCCTTCACTTTAAAGTGTGCTTCCAGCTCTGTCCACGAGGTGGCGCTCATGCATAACAAAGTTTTAAATTCTGAACCAAGGCTCTCGCCTCTGGGTCCAGAGATGTAAACTCACTAAGGTTCAGATCATAACACAGCTGGAACCGTGAACCAGGCTGTGTCAACCTCCTTGGTTCATTGAGCAGCAGCCCCCGTGTCAGTACAGCAGTGCCCACCTGGCAGAGGTGGGGACCAGGTGGGACGGGGCTCTCCAGAGTGGGCTGCAGCCATCCCAATGCCATCGGTCTTCCAAAGTTTTCCTGTGGGTTGGCTGCTTGGATACCATGAAAGACAATAGACCTGGGAAGCCCCTGGACAGCTTCAAGGCCTGTGTTTTGTTTATGGTTTTGGTCCAGGGGATTGAACACAGGATCTTCTTTTGGGTTATCTCACAATGGCTGTCTCGCTAAGTCTCTAGCATATATCTCCCTGCCCCCCCCATTAGGCTCCAACTTGTGATCCTCCTGCCCCAGCCTTCCAGATCTGTATGTGGTAACTGGTGAGCTGATTCATGGCATAGATATCGAGCTAGTCTTTTTTGTCATGGGTGGAAGTTCTGGCATCTCAGGCCATTTCCACCAAATTCCTGGAGTTTCCTTCCAGGAATGAGGGATGTGGCCATGTTTTGTGGTCACTAACTATTAAAGTCCCCAGAACAGGTGTCACCATCCCATCTTCCTGTTGACTGGGTGTGTAGAGCTCAAAACCCCGTGATATTTACACAGTGGGCTTCCGGCACAGCAGGCCCTTCTTTGTGTTTTTGAGGCAGGGTCTCACTGTGTCTTGCAGGCTGGCCTTGAACTTACAGTGTACCCCAGGCTGGTCTCAAACTCTCAATGGTCCTCCTGCCCCCCCGAGTGCTGGCGTGGCAGGCCCCTTGCCTGGTCTGTAGTTCTCATGCTCGGTCTGGAAGTGGGGCTCACAGCACTTTTTGTCTGCAGGTCTTCATCTCCGTGAACTGCCTGAGCACCGACTTCTCCTCACAGAAAGGCGTCAAGGGACTGCCGCTCAATATCCAGATCGACACCTACAGCTACAACAACCGCAGTAACAAGCCGGTGCACCGCGCCTACTGCCAGATCAAGGTCTTCTGTGACAAGGTGAGGCCGGACAAGTGTGTGTGGCTGCACTGTGAGGGGTTCATTCATGACAAAGCCAGGGCAGTAGGTGGGGCTTCATCCCCAGCCCCTCTCCCAGGCATGGCCAGCTGGAGGACAGATGCTATCTCTTACCCAGCAGAGTTGTGGGTGAATAGCAATTTGCAGAGCAAGAGGCAGTCCCTGGAGTTCAGAATCAGAACCACTGGGCTGTCCATGCCTGTCATCCCAGTACTCTGTGGGGAGGAGGATCATGAGTTCAAGCCCAACCTGGGCAACTTGGGTAGTGAGAGCCCATCTCAAAAATTTAAAAAGAAAAAGGGTCTGGGGATATAGCTTGGTGCAGGGGCCCTGAGATTCAATCCTAGGGCAAAAAATAAATTAAAGAAAATGACCGTAGGGGGCTGGGGAGATAGCTCCGTGGCACAAGTGCCTGCCTGGCAAGTGCAAGGTCGTGAGTTTGAACCCCAGTCCCGCAAAAAAAAAAAAAAAAATGACCGTTGTTCCGGGTGACCAGTTTCAGAGTGAGAGGTATCTGGAGGTTGAGCATGTATGTGGGAGCACTGTGGAGGGCCCAGAGATACCATGAATGACAGTGCCTTTTCCAGAGGGAAGACTCTTCCTGGTGCTCAGGGGGCAACCACAGAACTCTGTCCTGTTCCCTTTGCCTGCAGGGAGCCGAGCGGAAAATCAGGGATGAAGAGAGAAAGCAAAGCAAGAGGAAAGGCAAGTGCCCTGCACCCTGGGGCCTATCAGCGCATGGCCCCGCCCTGCGCTTGAGGTAGCCCCTCCTGTGACAGCTGTGCTGGGGTCCAGGTGGCTTCCTAGAGCACAGCTTGGCGCAGTCTGGAGGGAGACACACATTCCTCACTGCAGCTGCTTGCAGTGGGGCCTCTGGATTTGTAGATGTCACAGTGATGCCGGGAGAGTTCGGAATTCACAGCTCTGAGGGAGGATCACTTGCTTGCAGCAGTCACATGTTCCCCCAGGGAAGCCGCTTCCTTAGTGTGACTGACATAGTCATGAAACTGTGGCTGTAACCAGCCACAAGGACAGGAGTGCTGCTGAGGGCAGCCTCTGGGTCCCAGAAGGCAGAGGCATCCAGGACCCTGTTTCACAGGGTCACAGGGCCAAATGCTCCATGGTCCCTGAGTTAAAATACCAGTCCTGCCCACTTGTGAATGCCATGTGCACAACGGGTGTAAAGTGGATGTGGGCACTGAGTTAGAATGCAAAAGTGAGGAATGACATTTTTGAAATGTACCACAAGCTGGGCATGGTGGCCCACACCTATAATCCCAGCATTGAGGATGCTGAGGAAGGAGGATCTTTTTGAGTTCGAGACCAACTCAAAGCCAGTCTGAACTGCATAGTGAGACCCTGCATCAATAAGATGAAACACAAAACAAACAAATAAGATGTATTACAGGGAGACTCGTTGCCCTGAGTCCCCTCACAATCCCCACCTCTGATCCAGCTCACTCGTCCCACCTCCATGCACTCCCTGCAGTAGCTCTGGAGTCCTTTCCTCAGGGCCTCTGGCTGCGCTGTCCTGTCTGCCTCCATGTCCTGAGTGGGTTCAAAATGTCTCCCTTTCATGGTCATGGTGGCTTTAGGCAGAAGCTGGGAGTCAGTCACACAGTTCTAATCTGGAGGATGAGGAGGACGTAGCATCCTGTTTCCGAGCTGCCTTTCCATTGGCGCTCGGCAGTGGTAGCTGCTGTAGTTTTGGTCCTACCTGGTAAAGACCCTCAGGAAAGAGCCCTCCAGAGCTTCTGGAGAAAGGGGCAAGGACTATGGGGCCAGTGTTTGAAGCAAGGGTGGATTTTGAGGAGGATTCATGGCCATGTGCCTTTTACTGTAACTTTTTTTTTTAACATTCACTGATTGTCTGGTCCACCTCAGACTTCCAAATTCCAAGGCAAAAACTAAATAGGTTTTCCCTATGTTCCATACCTTCTGCATGTCTTTGTGTTTAAAGACATCTCGTTCCCATCTCAATAAGATGGCCAGTGGGTTTTATCAGAAAAGCCTCATATTCCTATCCCTGAGCTGTGACATTTCTTAGTGCAGGCCACACACCTTAGTGGAAGTGCAGTGTGTGACGTGCCCGAGTGACCAACTCTCTCTGCCCTTCCAGTGTCCGACGTGAAGGTGCCTCTGCTCCCCTCACACAAGCGCATGGACATCACGGTCTTTAAGCCCTTCCTGGACCTCGACACACAGCCGGTGCTCTTCATCCCCGATGTGCACTTCACCAATCTGCAGCGCGGTGTACATGTAGGTCCCTGCTGGGGGGAGGCAACAGAAACAGATCCCTGGCTGGCCAGGTGTCCCGGTTACACTTCTCTCGTTGCTGGGACAAATACCTCATACCTAAAATGAAGGAAAGGTTTATTTAGCTCACAGTTAGTGGAAGTTTCAGTCCATACTCAGCTGGCTCCAAGGCAGAGTGGCACAAGGCAGACGACAGCAGTTCATGGTGGTGGCAGAGAGCAGAGAGCAAAGGGAGTGGCAGCAGCTCAGACAGCTAGCCAGCCTCTCTCCCCTCCTCACATTATAATGCAAATTACCTGCCCCAGGGAAGGTGCAGCATCCATACCCACAGCAATCAATGACGAACTCCAGAAGCTGCCCTGTGAGGCTTTAGGGGGGACAACTAGATACAAACTGTAACACCAGGGCCACACACACAGGTGAGCCTGGCACTCTGGGAGGCTGAGACAGGAGAGTTGAAAGTTGGAACCCAGCCAGGGAGATAGCTCAGTAGAATAAGCTCTTGCCTGACAAGTGCAAGGTCCTGAGTTCATTCCCTCCTGTAAGAAAGAAAAAAAGAGAGGGAGGGAGGGTGGTAGGGAAGGGGAGAGGGAGAGGGAGAGAGAGTGAGAGAGTGAGAGTGAGTGAGTTGGCACCTGGCCTGGGCAACTTAGTGAGAGCCTGACTTCAAATTAAAAATAAAGAAGGGCTGGGGATGTAACTCAGTGTGAAGGTCCAAAGTTCAATACCCAGGGCTCCCCCAAGTGTGGTAGGGGTGAAGTGGCCCCATCTAGAATTATTCTCACTTAGGAATGTGGTCTGAGATATTTATAACATATATTTAAAAAGTTGGGGCCGGCGGGATGGTTCAGTGGTCTAAAGCGCCTGCTTAGGAGGGCTCAGGCAACTGCGGGGACTACAGTTCAATCCCCGGCACCACATGCTGTGCCAGCGCCACCACCAGGGCAGGCTGAGCCAGCCACAAAATGAATAAATAAAGAAACAAACAAACACAACAAGCAAACAAATAAATAAATAAATAAAATTTAAAAAAAAAAAAAAAAAAAAAAGTCATTTATGTTTTTTCCTTAGGTTCTTTCCATTGCCTCAGAAGAATTGGAGGGTGAAGGGTAAGTTTTACCTTTTGGTTTGTTTGCTGTGTTTTTTGTTTTTTCCCTTTGGAACTTTTGAGACAGGATCTCACTATATAGTCAACCTGGCCCAGAGTTCACTATGTACCTCTGGCTGGCTTCAGAGTTGCTAGGCAGTGTTTTTGATTTGTTTTATATGTTTTTTGTTGTTTTTGCTTTGTTCTTTTGAGACAACCTCTATTGTAGGTACAGACAAATTAAGCGCAATACAAGGAATTCTTTTTTTTTTTTTTTTTTTTTCTTTGCAGGACTGGGGTTCAAACTCAGAACGTTGTACTTGCCAGGCAGGCACTTGTGCCATGGAACTATCTCCCCAGCCCCAAGGAATTCTTTTTTTGTTGTTGTTTTTTGTTTGAGACAGGGTCTCACTGTGTAGGCCAGGCTGGCCTCAAACTCACGGCAGTCCTCCTGCTTCAGCCTCCCAACTGTTGGGATCACAGGCATGCACCACCATGCCCAACTCCAAAAAACTAATTTTTTCCTGAGCCATTAAAAAAATCAGCTGCCAAGCCCAGCCCCATTTCCTGAGGGGGGTGTCACCATTGGTGCCTTTCATCCTCTGGCCCTCAATCTCATTCTGGTTTTCTACTTCACAATGTCCTCTCTGGAGCCCAGTGTGGTGGTGCCTATCTGTCATCTCAACACTGGGGAGGCTGAGGCAGGAAGATCGCCACAGCTTCCCACAAGCCTGAGCTACATAAATTGTCTCGAAAACACTACCCCCCCCCCAAAAAAAAAAAAAAATAGAGCCACACACAGGAGTTCCATGTCCACAGTTCACTAAGGTTGCAGTCGCTGTTTTGGGTTCTTGCCCACAGATCCACTCTGAAACGGGGCCCATACGGGACAGAAGATGAGTTTGCAACCCCACCCTCTGCCAAGCTGACCCGCATGGAAGAACCCAAGAGAGGTACAGTGAGGTGCCCCGTGTGGTGCAGGGCAAGCTGGTGGGAAGCTGTACCAGGTCCTTAGTACAGGTCGAGTCAGTTCTAGTTCTGGTTCCAGTTCTGGTTCTAGTCCTGTCTCAGATGGGCCATGTATCTTTCTGCCTTCGCTGGGCCCTGTGAGCTAATTTGCACCGGAGCCTGTAACTTAACTACATCTTTCCTTCTTTCCCATCTCCTATGCTTGCCGGGCCAGTGCTGCTTTACGTGCGAAAGGAGGCAGAGGAAGTCTTCGATGCCCTGATGCTCAAAACTCCATCCCTGAAGGGTTTGACCGAGGCTGTAAGTGGGACTCATGCAGCGGTCCCCTTGGGGTCTTGGTTGGTTGGTCAGTTTTTGAGAAAGGGTGTCACTGTGTAGCCCATAATGGGCTTGAACTTCAGATCCTCCTGCCTCAGCCTACTGAGTGCTAGAATACAGGCATACACCACCACTCCTGGGTCGAGGCACCTTTTCTTAAAGATCTCACAAAGCATGGATCCCAGAGAGAGAATAGAAAAAGCGAGGAATTGTAACTGAGTGTTTATGTTTTCGTGGGCATCTGGAAAAAGCATGATGTGTATGTGTGTGTGTGTTTATATGTGTGTGTGTTTGTGTGTGTGTGTGAGAGAGAGAGACAGACTCATAAAAATAGCATTTTGTTGTTAATTGTTTTCTTCTGCTTTAGATCTCAGACAAATATGACATCCCACAAGACAAGATTGGGAAAATATTCAAGAAGTGTAAAAAAGGGTGAGTGGGACAAGCCTCTCTGAGGCACGCTCCACGGGCGAGGGCGGGCTGCCGGCCCTGACACTGCCACCTGCTTTTGCTTATGAGATTATGTATTTAAAACTGACTTACCTGGGGGCCGGGGAGATAGCTCCGTGGCACAAGTGCCTGCCTGACAAGTGCATGAGTTTGAACCCTGGTCCTGCAGAAAATAGTAAAAAATAAAACTGACTTGTCTGGGCCCAGGAGATAGCTTAGTGGCATAAGCACTTGCCTGGAAAGTTGCAAGGTCCTGAGTTTGATCCCTGGTACAAAAACAAACAGCAAACTCAAAAAAAATTACCTACCTTTGCAGAGTATCACTATATATTATTGTTTCTTTTCAAGTTTTTGAGACTCAAAGGGTCTCACTATGTAGTGTTCAAGGTGACCTTGAACTCACTCCAGCCCAGGGTGGCCTTAAACTCACGGGGATCCTCCTGCCTCAGCCTCCCGAGTGCTGGGATCACAGGTGTGCACCACACCTCAGCTCTTCCCCTTCCTTTAATCCTTGCCAGTCCAGGTGATGGCGCCCATTACCCCAGTTTATAAAGAGGGTCAAGGGCAGGCAGTGGGGATGGCTCTGGGTCTTTGCATATGGTGCAGCTGGAGCTCTGCCTGCATCTCACTGTGGAAACTGTGCACCCTCCCAGCATCCTGGTGAACATGGACGACAACATTGTGAAGCACTACTCCAATGAGGACACCTTCCAGCTGCAGCTGGAGGAGGCCGGGGGCTCATACAAGCTCACGCTCACGGAGATCTAGGCCTGGCCCCAGCCTAGGGTTCAGAGCTGGTGTCCTGCGCCGTCACTGCCATCACCCACCCTGCAGACACAGGTGACGTGAGGGAGGGGCCCCCTTCTGCCCTGAGACAGATGCTTTGAACATGTGAGCAAGCTTCACAGAGGACAGCAAAGCCGAAGTCCTCACCTGGCTCTGGTGGCCCCAGGTTGCTGCTACGTGGTTGGCCACGGTGCAGGGCTGTTGTCCTTGTCTGTACCCACAGGGACTACACATGGAGGTGCGGGAGGCCCGTGTGGGTTCTGGGAGTCACAGGCACAGCCCCAGCTCTGCCCTTGTGCCCCCACTTTGTGTTTACTCCATGGGGTGCCAGGCCAGGCCTGGTCTGCAGCCTTCTGGTGAGCTCTGTGGGCCACAGCATAGAGCGGTGGAGATGCAGCTGCCTTGCATAGAAGTGCAATACCGAGGTGAAGGTCCGTGTGTAAATGTGTACATAGAGGCTGATACAAATGTCTAATATATTCCCTTGGAGGCCAGGGACCGCAGCAAACATGGGCAGCTGCCCTGGAGCCTCCCCTATAGAGGCCAAGTTCCTGGGACGATGAGGACATGCAGGTGTGACCTGGGCCCAGTAGAGCAGGGCCTGGCTGATGACCGGATCTGCCGGCTGCCAGAGACTGCTGTGTGGAGGGGCTCATAACACCGACCCAGGCCTTCATTGGTGCTAGTGGCACCAGGTGTCCTGTTCCTTGAGAACAAGCTATGGAATGATTATGAACCCAGAATGGACCTTTTCCTCCTCTTCCTGGTCTAATCTCCACACTCACACTTGGGAAGCTGAGGCAAGAGGATCACTTTGAGTTCAAGGCCAACCTGGGCTACATTGTGAGTTCTAATCGATCTGGACTACAGAGCAAGATTCTGTCTCAAAAAAACAAAACAAGAGAAGGAATTGTTTTTTGAGGTTTGATTATTTGTAAGGTTTACAGTTCTAGAAAGTATTTGTGAATTTCTGAGACTCTCAGTGTACCAGGGTAATGTTTTGTACACATGTTTAAATATATAAAAATTCTTCCAGCATAATTGGACAATAGAAACACTAAGAGAAATCACTGGAATCACTGGCATCTTTAGCTTCAGAGAGCAGCTAGCGTAGGTCGTTCGTCTCAGCAACATTAATAGTTGCATTTTTAGGTTAAGATATTCTAATATAATAAAATATTCTAATGAAGTATGTGAACTAAATCACCAGCTTTCTAAGGTATCATGGGACACGGGTCATATAACCATGTTTTATATTTTGTTTTATGAAATTGATTTTTGTCTTGTTTTTAATTGTATCATTGACGATGTATTTTAAACTAAAGGGATTAAATTTTATATGTCTATGTCATAGGATGTCATTTCTCTTTATTCAGTTTAACTTCATCAACATTTGGTCAGTTTGTAAGACAAAACTGAAATATTAAAATGTGGCCTGCAGCGGCTGGGGAGATAGCACTGTGGCACAAGTGCCTGCCTGGAAAGTGCAAGGTCATGAGTTTGAACCCCGGTCCCACAAAAAAAAAATTAGAAAATAAAAAATGTGGCCTGGGTATAGTGACCCACATCTGTATCCCAGCACTCCAGATGGCGAAGCAGGAGGATCATCTTGTATTCCAGGCCAGCCTCGGCTACATAGTTCAAAGCCAGCATGAATTACTTAGTGAGACTCTGTCTCAAAAAAAATGTAGGCTGGCTGTGGTGGTGCACGCCTGTAATCCCAGCATTTGGGAGGCCGAGGCAGGAGGATCAGTGCGAGTTCGAGACTAGCCTGGGCTACAAAAGTGAGCTCAAGGCCAGCCTGAACTGCATAGTGAGACGCTGTCTCAAAAAGACCCCCCTCCAAAAAAAAGTATATGTATATTAGCAATGCAACTCATCTATATATAAGCATTTGTTATTTCACATATATTAGATTCACATAATCTCCATTATGTAAAATTTTCCTTATAGGTATCCAGAAGAGCCAAATTATTATTAGTAGTAGCATTCGTATTATTTTGAGATGGTATTTCCGTAGGTAGTCCAGGCTGGCCTTGAACTCATGGTGATTCTCCTGCTTCGGCCTCCCATTGCAGTGTGTGCCACCACACCAAGCAGTTGTTAAGTAGGGCCAGTGAGACAGCTCAGCAGATGAAGTGCCTGCTTTTAGGTATGCACAAGGACCAGCATTTGATCCCTGGCACCACTGCCACGCCAGCCCTGCTCCTGGGCCCGCTGAGCCAGCCATAGAGACTGGGCATTGTGGCATATGCCCGTAATTCCAGTGCTAGGCAGTCTGAAAACAGGAGGATCACTATGAGTCCAAGCTGTGTAGTGAGATCCTGTACCAAATACAGTAATAATACTAATAATAATTGTTAAATAAAGCAGTTCCACAGACCCCTTCACTACTTATCCAAACATAGCTAGGGACAGGGCCAGGCCATAGGGTGGAGGCAGACAGCCCGCATGCTTCTCTCTTCCTGGGGAGGCCCTGTCCAGCTAGCCCTGCACCCTGGCTCTGCACCTCAGTCCAGGCTACATACTGACCGCCCAGCCTGTTACAGCTCCCAGATCCCTACAGCTGTCTCTGCAGCCAGTAGCCAAGCAGGGCTGGCCTAGGTGTCAGCTGGCAGGAAGCCACTAACCCCATGGTGGCAGACTGATCTTTCCCCCACTTCAGCTCAGTGGCTTGGACTCTGGCCTCCGAGGTCCATAGGAGTCACATGGGCTGGCACCAGGTCCCCCAGCGGTCCCTGCAGTGGCCACAGGAGAGTGGGGCTGGGCTGGGGTACAGGCTAGCCTTGGAGATCCCAGAAGCTACCTGACACCTGTCCCGCACTGCCACCTTACCAAGCTGCTGCCCCCTTGCTCTACAGACTTGGATCAAGGCCTCTCCACATGTGTCATCGCCTCTCTGGATGAATGAGGCAGCTCTGAAAACCCACAGGAAGCCAGGCAGGGTGGTGCATGCCTGTAATGCCAGCATTCAGGAGGCTGAGGTGGGGTTACCTAGGCAAGCTGGAGGCTACGGGAAAGCTGGAGGGGCCCAGGTTATAACCCCTTCTCCCCAAGCTCCTGGGGCATTGCTCAGGGCCCAGCCTGTGTCCTAACCCCATGAGCCCAGCCCATCACCTGTCCAGACTGTGGCTGTTCAAGAAAAGCAGAGGATTCAGCACCGGAGCGCCCACAGCCAGGGTCCCCTACTGCCAGGAAGTGAAGATGACAGTTTTCCTGAGAGGGGAGGGGCACAGAGAGGGAGGGGCACAGAGAGAGTGACCTCAGGTTAGCAGTGTCTGGGCTGGGCTGGGAAAGGTTGAGGTGGGTGTCGCCTGCCCCTACATGCCCCTCACTTCTCAGGCCCTCTCAAATCAGCAGTGCAAAGGCAGCTGTGCCCCTGGCAGGTGGCTGAGGAAGAGCCTCTAATATCCAGGAAGCCTGCAGCCAGGAACACACTTATCCCTGGGCCTGGGTCTGTGCTAGAGATAAGGCTGTGGACACAGTGGTCACATAGCAGTGGGAGCTGAGGGAGTGATGAGCGGTGGGGGCCATCTAGCTGGAAGTCTATGAGTACAGAGGCTCAGTCTACAGACTGGACGTGTGTGTGTGTGTGTGTGTGTGTGTGTGTCTGTGTGTCTGTGTGCGTGTGTGTGCAGGGTTCTAGGAATTAAAGATAAAAATATACAAAGTCCAGAATAGTTCTTTTGACACAGGATCTCACTGTAGTTCAGATGATCCTTGTGCTCAATATATAGCTCATACCATCCTTGAACTCGTGGTGATCTTCCTGCCTCAGCCTCCTATATGCTGGAATTATAGGAATGTACCACAGAGAACTTTCTTATCATCCCAAAACATTCCTAACCCCTTCCAACATCATTTCCTGACCCCTTCAGCCCTATACCCACAGTTCTGATTTTAGTCCTTTGGTAGATAACGCCAGACATGGTGGCATCCAACTGTAATCCCAGAATTCTGGGAGGCTGAGCCAGGAGGATCTCCATGAGTTCAAATAGAGGCTAGTGTGGGCTACATAGTGAATTCAAGGGCAACTTGTACTATGGAGGGAGATCCTGTCACAAAAAACAATGGCACTGTGGTGCATGGCTGTAATCCCAGCATTCAGGAGGATCACTGGAGGTCGAGGCCAGGCTGAGTTACAAGTCAAGACTCTCTCAAAAATAAAGTAAAATGGAATAAAAAGAGATGTTAGGGCTGGCGAGATGACTCAGCTGTCTAAAGTGTCTGCTTAGTCAAGCTTAGGCAACTTCAGGGACCATGGTTCTATCCCAGGCACCACATGCTGCGCCGGCCCCACCCCAGGGCAGGCTGAGCTGGCCATAATACGAATAAAATAAATAAAGTTAAAAAAAAAAATTAAAAAAAAAAAGAAATTTTAAAAATAAAACCTGCTGGGTATGGCGGTACATGTTTGTAATCCTAGCACTCAGAAGGCTGAAGCAGGAGGACTGGTGAGAGTTCAAGGGCAGCTTGGGCTATATAGTGAGATCCAGACTAGCCCAAATCAAGGGTAAGACCTTGTCTGAAATAATAATAATAATAATAATAATAATAATAATAATAATAATAATAATAATCAGGCCGAGCATGGTGGCCCACAGCTGTAATCCCAGCACTCAGGAGCCTGAGGCAGGAGGATCATTATGAGTTCAAGACCAGCCTGGGCTACAAAGTGAGCTTAAGGCCAGGCTGAATTGCACAGTGTGACCCTGTCTCAAAAAGAAAAACAAATAAACAAACAAATCAGAAGGCCAATAAAAGATTTTCTAGGGCTGGGGAGATAGCTCCATGGCACAAGTGCCTGCCTGGCAAGTGCAAGGTCATGAGTTTGAACCCTGGTCCCGCAAAAAAAAAAGACTTTCTAAATCACCCATACAGTCATCTATTACCTAAATGTGAGCACTGTTGGTATTTTAGGAATTTTTTTCCTTTTGAGTTTATTTTTTTTCCCAAAGGAGCTCCAGCTCTGTCACCTCAATTCTGTTTTGAATCACAGAATGGTGATTGTCATTTCAAAAGGTACTTTGTGAAATTCTTTGTAACTTTGCTTTTTGATTGATGGGAAGCATTTTGGTGCCTGCAGTGGTGTTTAGTGAACTGATTCTCATTTTCTGTGAATGTAGATTATTTGCTCCTGCAGTAACTGCCTTGCCTTCTATTTGAGTCATGAGTTTCATCCCCAGGAGTGGACTAATTGGATCTGAAGGCATAAATAATGTGGAGCTACTGACCGATCTTGCCTAAGTCCTTCTATAGAAAGTCGTTCCCATGAAGACGCTGCCACATTTCCCCTGTCCTAACCGTGTTTACCTGGATTCCCACACATCATGCCCTCCCCACATTCCTGTCCCCAGGGCAGGAGCCCAATGACATCTCTTGCATCACTTGTGACCATACTTTTATTTTATTTTTTGAGACAGGTCCTGCTGATATGTAGTTTAGGCCAGTACTGAACTCACTATGCGGCTCCTGCTGGCCTCCAACGTGTGGCAATCCTGCTGCCTCACCTTCCTAAATCCTGGCAGGTGACCTTGCTTTTTTTTTTAATGTATTTGGTACAAGGTCTCACTACACATCTCGGACTCCTAGCGATCTTCCTGTCTCAGCCTCCCCAGCACTAGGATTACAGGCATACACCACCATGTCTAAACTCTGTGGCTGGGGGCTGGCGAGATGGTTCAGTGGTCTAAAGCGCCTGCTTAAGGAAAGCTCAGGCAACTGCAGGGACTGCGGTTTGATTCCCGGCACCACATGCTGCACCAGCCCCACCCCCAGGGAAGGCTGAGCCAGCCACAAAATAAATAAATAAAGAAACAAACAAGCAAACAAGTAAAATAAATAAATAAAAAAAATTAAAAAAAAAAAAAAAAAAACTCTGTGGCTGGCTCAGTGTGCCTGGGGCTGGGACTGGCACAACCCGTGGTGCTGAGTAACAAACCCTGGTCCCTGCACTTTCCTAAGCAGTCCACTGAGCTATCTCGCTGGCCCTAGGTGACCACACTTTTGCAAAGGATTCTTACAGAAAAGAGCTCATTGCTCTAGGTATCGGCATACTGCCAAGCATAGGTGGATATGGGTTCTTTCATATGTATGTATGTATGTATGTATGTATGTATGTATGTATTATGGCTGGCTCAGCCTGCCCTGGGGCTGGAGCTGGCACAACATGTGGTGCCAGGGATCGAACCGTAGTCCTTCCGGTTCCTAAGTTTTCCTAAGCAGGTGATTTAGACCACTGAACCATCTCGCCGGCCCGGATATGTGTTCTTGACTATTCCTGAGGTCCCTAGTGTGGGGATGGGGTGGTCCCTGGAGACCTGTGGGTTCAACTGTCTATTAAAGGTAGAGAAACTGAGATCCAGCTGCGAAGTGGCCTCTGCAGAACTCTGCCTCACTGCACTGCCTATTTCTGGAGCCATGACAGTACACGGGTGTCAGAGCAGGCATGTAGCACCCTCGGGCCCCAGGGGGATCCACATTTCCTAGATCCTCCAGCCCATGTTGGTACCATCACTGGGGTCTCAAAGCCAAGGCTGGGATGCCAGGGAAGACAAGTACCTAGTGTGGAATGTGAAAATGAAGCCCAGAGGGAAACCAGAGAGGGGTAGTGGAAGAAGCGGGGCTTGCTTCCTCTCTACTGAGTTTTTACGTTTGTCCAGGAGGGGGCTCTCACTGCCCTTAGAGACTCAGCATCCCAGAACTGCACCCCCTACCGGCACCTAGGTGAGCACCGCCTCCCCATGTCCCAGATCACAGGTATCAGTTTCATAGACCACAAATGCCCACAATAAACACCTGGAGGATACCAAGGGGAACCCTGGTCTGTCCCCAGGGGCCATCTTTACTATAAGACACATCCAGGGACAGGACACCAGGACACCTGCAGGTCACATGTGTTAGCTTTCTGCATGGAGACAAAATGGTCCACAGCCACAACTTAAAGGAGGAAGCCTTGGATCTGGCTCACGGTTTCACAGGTTCAGTCTGTGGTGAATCGAATCCAACGCAGAAGTAGCACACAGAAGGGCACAGGCGAGGGAGCTACCCACCTTAGAGCAGTTGTGCCACACCATGGACCTATGAAATTGTGAGAAACAGATGCCACTGTCATTTCAAGCCACTAAGTTTGGGCTTGTTAGTTACTCCAGAATGGGTGGCTAAACCCAGCCTGGTCCTCTAGATCTCCTACAGGGCATGCTGGAACATCCTCACCAAGCAGCTCTTTTCCCGGGCTGGGGTGGGCAACAGTGAATCTACAAGGTCTGCCAATCTCTATGGTGCAAATGTTTCCATTCTGTGACGGACAGACATGTAGATGTGAAAATTTGAAGTAACATCCACCCCCTCAAAAAAGCAACACGTACCAGCTGGGTGTGGTGGAGCACACCTGTTGTCCCAGCAGCATGGAAGGCTGAAGCAGGAGGATCATAAGTTCCAGCCCATCCTGGACAACTTAGACACTATCTCCAAGTAAAAAGTTAAAAGACCTGAGCATGTAGCTATGTGTTTAAGCACTTAGCCAGCACAGGTTCAATCTCCAATACTGCAAAAATAAAATAAATAAAACTGAATAAGACAAAACACCTGCAACAGCTTTTGTGGGTGACAGTGCAGGTACCACGAGTCTAATGTTGCCATTGGGAAGGCAGAGTGGTGAAACTGTTATAGAAAGCCAGTCACAGCATTCTTGAAAAGGTAAGCACGCTTTTTAAATGTATCTTTTTTGTTTTTTGTTTTTTTCTTTTTTACATATTTGACACAGGTCTCACTATGCAGCTTGGACTCGTAGTGATTCTCCTGTTCCCAGCCTCCCCAGTGCTGGGATTGCAGATGTGCATTACCACAGCTGGACTCAGTGGCTGGCTCAGTGCACTGGGGGCAGGGCCAGCTTGGTGTGTGGTCTTTGGATGGGGCCCAGTCTTTCAGCCATAAGAGGGAGGATAGCTGGGCTTGAGCTCACTTTGTAGCCCAGGCTGGTCTTGAACTTGCAATGATCCTCCTGCTTCATCCTCCTGAGTGCTGGTCTTACAGGCATGTGCCACCATTCCCAGCTAAATACACATCATTTTCATACAGCCCAGAAACCCCCATTGCAGGTTGAACCCAAGAGGAATAAAAGTGTGAGTTCACACTCAGACTTGTCGAACGTGACCTAGGTGTGGAGGCATGCCTTGTCATCCTAGCACTTTGTGAGGCTGAAGCTGGAGGATTTTAAGTTGGAGCTTAATTTAGTGATATTAGTAATTTACCAAGACTGTTTCAAAATTTTAAAAAATGAGAAAGAGCTGGCAATGCAGTTCAGTGCAAAAGCCCTAGGTTCCATCCTGCAAAGAAAAAAACATTCTGCAAAGAAAATAACGACCACCCAACCCCATGGCCTGGGTGGGTTCTCACCTGGACTGTGAACCTCCCAGACCCAGGCACCTGTAAAATGGAGCCACAGTGCCCCAGAGCCAGGCTCACCAAGAATCCAAGGCTGCGGGGACGTGTACATCACAGCTCAGCAGAAACAGTGCCTGACACGACCCATTCACCTCAGTTCGTCTATTGAGAATCACATTGCTCCTGTCACAGATCTTTTTTAGTTTTGTTGGCAAGGGCTTGCTGTATAGCCCAGACTGACCTCAAACTCACACCAATCCTCCTGCTTCAGACTCCAGATTACGGGGATGGCAGGCACCTGGCTCCTGGCTGCCCTCCCGAGGGTCCACTGGATGACTAAGGGGTGCATCCTTGCAGGCCCAGCCCACCTCCCCCAGCCCTAACCCTTGCCCTGCTGCCTGCAGGACTTGCTGAGCCATTGGCCGCCACCAGCCTCCTCCCCACTACCTGCATGTGATGCAAGGAGATAAGAAGGAGACAGCAGCAGAGGCCCCAACAGGGCCTGGCTCCTAGCACAAGCAGCCTCAGCCTAGGGGTCAGGGCTGAGATGGGACGAAACTGGGAGCAGAGGTGGGGACCCTGGAGCCACCAGCCAGGAGCCCTGCAGCGGGCAGTGGTCTGGCTCCGGTGGCCAAGGCAGGAACCTCAGGAGGACTTGACAAGGACCACCATGCTGTGCACAGGCCACAGCAGCCCAAAATAGGAGCAGCTGGGAGGCAAGGCAGGAAGCACTTCCTGCCCAGAGGGTCTCCCTACCAAGGGTTACCCCCTCCAAGCTACTGACTGGCCCTGAACTCTCCCGCCTCAGCCTCCCAAAGTGCTGGGATTATGGGTGTGCACCACCAGGCCCAGCTGAGTATGCGTTTATCACCATCCTAATGCACATTCCTGCAGAGGACTGGGCGACTGATAGCTGGCTCCAAGGGACACTGGAGACACCATGTCTATGTCACTGGGTGCTGTGAGGTTGGAGTAGGGCAAAAGTGACCAAGCATGAGGGCCTGAGAAAGGCTGGGCCTGGCACACAGGAACAGCAACTTCTGGGAGGCCAGCAGGTCCAGGCATGTAGGACAGGAATGTCCCCTGTCCAGCCACTGAGTATACCCCACCTCCACCCTGACTTCAGCCACAGTATCCTCCCCCTTGGCCTTGAAAGTCTGGACCCCATCCAGGCGAGGATGTTGTTTCCAGCAGGACAAAGCTGTATCCAGTGGTTGAAACAATTTCACAAAAGTCTTGAAGAACAGGTGCCTCAGCTGGGCACGGTACTGCACACCTGTGATCCCTGCACTAGAGAGGCTGAGGCAGGAGGATCCCAAATTCCAGCACAGCCTGGCAATTTAGCAAGTTAGTGGTTCCTCCCTCAAAATAGAAATAAAAAAGGGTTAGGGATGGAGCTCACTGCGAAGCCCTAGGTTCAAGCCCCAGTATGGAAGGAAAAAAAAAAAAGAACAGGAGACCCCTGGTTTAGCTCAATAGTGACCCATCCCTGCAAGCCACCCTGTAGCTCAGGATGCCCTTGAATTCAGACTTGCCTCTTGCATCAGCCTCCTGAGTGCTGGGATTACAGGTGTGCATCACCTTGCCCAGCCAGTCATTGTTTTCTTGAATAATTCTGCATTTTGTCAAGAATAATGCTAAAAAAAAAAAAAAAAAAAAAAAAAAAAAAAAAAAAAAAAAAAAAAGCAAGCAAGCAAGCAAGCTAGCTAAACTGAGTATGGTGGCACACAACTGTAATCCCAGCACTCGGGAGGCTGAGGCAGGAGGATTGCTGCAAGTTGGAGGCCAGCCTAGGCCATATAGTGAGACCTTGTCTCAAAAACCAAAAAGTGCTTTCTGTTGCACCAAGATGCCCCTTGCCCCCCTCTTTTCCATGCCCGACTCTTCTCTCCCCTTCCAGGTCTTCATGCAATTGCCCCTCCCATGGCTATCTGAGTACCTTGGCCTGTGCCTCAAGCATACCAAAATCCTCAGGATTCAAGTCTCTTAAAATACCATAGCACTTACACTTGACCTACCGACTGTCCCAAACATGGTCTCCACCTGTCCCACCTCAGAGAATGGACCACGTACGAGCAGCTGTCACAGTGACAGTGCACCATAGCCACCCCCCCACCCCCCCACCCCCTCC